>WNWU01000011.1:984938-1000280 GCA_012654045.1 Ptyas mucosa | reverse complement strand
AACAGAACAGAACAGAACAGAACAGAACAGAACAGAACAGAACAGAATTCTTTATTGGCCAAGTGTGATTGGACATACAAGGAATTTGTCTTTGGTGCATAAGTTCTCAGTGTACATAAAAAATATATTCATCAAGAATCATAAGATACAACACTTAGTGATAGTCATAGGACACTAAATGAGCAATCAAATCATACTAGGAAACTAAATAAAACCATATAAATCACTCTTCATCTGAGTGAGTAGCAAATATGTGGTGGGATATTGGCCGTGGCGCCGTATTCACTCACCTCACTGATTAGGAATAGCCCGATCAGCATTCTTATATTTGTAAGCCAGTTAGTCCTTACCTAACCCACAACCAATGATTTAGTGACTGTTTGAAGTTACAATGGCACAGGAAAAAAGAGGGATTTGCGACCAGCTCTCACGCTTACAACTGTCACAGCATCTCCGCAGTCAGGTGATCAAAATACGGGCACTTGGCAACTGGAATGTATTTATAACAGTTGCCACATCCTGGTGTCACATGATCGCCATTCGCGACCTACCAAGCTAGCTTCTGGGAAGTCAAAGTCAATGGGGGAAGCCGGCTTTGTTTTGCAACTGCATGGTTCAACTAGCAGGTCTCCAGGGCAGAGAGCATGATTGATACCACAAGCCAAGAAATTAATGATAACTGTGGGAAGCCTTTCGGACAATCTCCTTTCTCGTTCATGCAATTGCCAACCTGAGCTACGGATGACTTATTATGGCTTGTGGGAAGGCCAGCCCTGTCATTTGTGTCTTCTTGATCTGATTTCCATATTATATTCTTAGTTCATCCAAGAGTTGGGTGAGTTCTTTGGGCAGATTATGTTATTTGAAACATGTGCCCAGTAGAATACAAATAATAGCATCATTAAGGTTTCGCATATGGCTTGGAGCTCCTTCTCAGCTGGTGCCATGAAGTTACAGAAATGTTACAAAAATAGACCAATAGAGGTAGTCCTTGACTTACAACCATTCACTTAGTGATCATTCGAAGTTACACCGGCACTGAAAAGTGATTTATGACCAGTTTTCACTCTTATGACCATTGCAGCATCTGATCAAAATTCGTACACTTGATAATTGGCATGTTCTGTATTTACGACAGTTGCAGTGTCCCAGGGTCATGTGATCAACCATCTTTTGCGACTTTCTGTCAAGCGATGGGAAAGCCAGATTCACTTAACAACTTGTTCGCAGTGATTCACTTAACAACAGTGGCAAGAAAGGTCGTAAAATGGGGCAAAATCAGTGGTGGGATTCAGCCAGTTCGCACCACTTCGGGAGAACCGGTTGTTAACTTTCTGAGCAGTTTGGCAAACTGGTTGTTGGAAGAAATTATTAGGGCAGAGAACCGGTTGTTAAATTACTTGAATCCCACCACTGGGCAAAATTCACTTAACAACTGTCTTGCTTAGCAACAGAACTTTTGGGCTCAACTGTGGTCGTAAATTGAGGATTACTTGTAGCCATTTTTTTCCTACATTTGATAAACCGGCTTTCCCTAACCTGGCACTCTTATTGGACCTCACAGCTCATGCTTCTTAGTCATTTCTTGGCCTTGGGCAGAGAATTCTGATCATCAGATTAGGAAAGACTAACACAGACTGCTAAGTAAAGATCCTTGCTTAATGAGCACTGATAAAGTCAGATGATGTACCTAAAATTAGGAATGCAGATCACAAGAAGAGTCAGGCCAGCCATAACCAGTTTTGCGGTTTGGAATGGACCCAATCATAGGATAAGATATATTTACTTAGTAAGTAAAACTGCCCAACTTTATAGCATACAGTAAAACTCCTGAGTAAAAAATACAAGTAAAAAAACCCCATTGCTTTTTGAATAATCAAAGATACTTTTAAGATTGTCACGTATGGTGCCTGCAGGTATAAATATGGGCAAATTTCCCAACAAAATCGTGTTTCAGAAATTCTGTAGCCAAAGAAGAGGAAGGATCAGCAAGTGAAGGCAAATCTTCCAGGTGAAGGCAGGTTCCAGTGTATTCCTGTGGCACCAATCTAAGTGCTGCAATCCTCAAGCGAGAAAAAAAATGAAGTTCCATAATGCACATCCTCATGTGTACAGGTTCAAAGAAAAGGAAAAAACATTTTCCTCCTCAAAATATTGCAGAAAACCCTTTTAGTTTTATCTGGAGGTTTAGAAACAGTGTGAGATTTCACTAAGCCATTTTTAGAAACCACAATAGCTTGTAAGCAAAATCACTTGGTCCCTCAAGCTGGAATTGAACCAGTGACTTAATGATAACTTAAAACATTCTCTCTTCTGCCAACTGAGCTATCTAAGGAATGTGCCAGTGTTTGCTTTGTTCTCTTTAATCTTTGATGTGGTTCCTTTAAAAACTAAATAACTATGAGCCTTTAGGGCACTGAATTGAAATTTCATTTTAAATTATCGTGTCTTCTTGCAGAATTCTTGCCACATAGGTAATTCTCTGCCTTGCATGATAGGTTTTGGGTGGCATCAAAATTAAAACGTTAACAGGACAAGCAGCTCTAAAACACCCATGTATCATACACTCTTCATACAATGTCATCTTTATCATGCCAATCTGCCTACCGCATTGAATTTACATCACTTGTTGGGAAAGAAAAGTAAGCATCCATAACAGATCTGGGCTTTTTATGGCTCCTCGGCCATATATTGCCCTTTGGTTGTCCTTGTCTGGCCCGCATAAGATCAATCAGAAATTAAATGTAAATAAATGTACAGGTAGTACTCGACTTATGACCACAATTGAGCCCAAAATTTCTGTTGTTAAATACGTTTTGCCCCGTTTTACATCACAGTTGTTAAGTGAATTCCTGCAGCTGATAAGTTAATAACATGGTTGTTAAGTGAACATGGCTTCCCCATTGACTTTGCTTGTCGGACGGTCGCAAAAGGTGATCTCATGACCTTGGGACACAAAAATGGTCATAAATATGAACCAGTTGCCAAGCATCTGAATTTTGATCACATGATCATGGGGATGCTGCAAAGGCTGAAAAACAGCCACAAGTCACATTTTGAGTGCCATTGTAACTTTCAATGGCCACTAAATGAACTGTTATAAGTTGAGGACTACCTGTACACCATGTAATACAACTGCATTGTTTTTATTTTGATGTCAACTGCTATTTTGTTTTTCAATTTACGTTTGTGCATGCATGCATACCTAACATCAACTGTCCGACTAATGAACCCAAAACAAGGAAACAATCTCGGGAGATTTGAATTCCTAAAGTAAAATTTTATTGGATATACCATATTGGTACTGAAGAAACAAAACCAGCTCTGATTTTCCCATGCAAATGCTTGCCATGTTAAACCGTAATTTCCTCTTCTCCCCACCCCTGGGTGATCCCATTGTCCAATTATGAGATGTCCTTTTGTTATGGGAACAGTCCATCTTCTTCTCAAGCACCTGCAGTGGTGACCTTGATGGTCTCTATGTTCTCACAATCTCCGCATACATTCTCAGCATTCCATTTCCCCCTCCCTTCCTCCTAGTTCATTGGCAAGTTGAAAGCATTAGGGTTTGAAAGAAGCAAAGTGATTCAATCTTGATGCCTATGCATCTACATCACAGCTTTATTGGTTCGGCCCCCTACAACAGTCTCAGTTTTTCATGTGGCCCCTTGAGAAAAGTAATTGCCCACACCGATCCATACTATAAAAGCAGTCATCTTCTTCTCCAAAAGGGAACACATTGAAACTCAACTCTGATTCTTTAACCTGATCTGGAAATTGAAGTTTTTCAATTGTCCAGGTAACAATTTCACACTAAAAAGCTTGGAGAGAAACGAGAGTGTTATTCAGCAGGTTCTGACAGGTTCTGGAGAACCGGTAGCGGAAATTTTGAGTAGTTCAGAGAACCAGCAAATACCACCTCTGGCTGGCCCCAGAGTGGGGTGGGAATAGAGATTTTGCAATATCCTTCCCCCTGGAGTGGGATGGGAATGGGGATTTTGCAGTATCCTTCCCCTGGAGTGGGATGGGAATGGGGATTTTGCAGTATCCTTCCCCTGCCATGCCCACCAAGCCACACCATGCCAACGAAGCCACGCTCACAGAACCGGTAGTTTAAAATTTTGAATTCCACCACTGGAGAGAAGAGATGAACATCTGCATGTACACATTTACATCTGGAACAATAAATCACGAATTAGATATCCAGAACATGTCACCACGGCATATTAGGCAATTTATATAATTATAAGCATGAATTGAATACATAAAATAGATACAAGTAGAGGAAACATTAGGACAGGGACGGTAGGCACACTGGTGCTCTTATGCACACCCCTTATAAACCTCTTAGGAATGGGGTAGGTCAACAGTCTAAGGTTAAAATTATGTGGGTTTTGGGATGAAACCATAGAGTCAGGTAGTGTATTCCAGGCATTGACTACTCTGTTGCTGAAGTCATATTTTCTGCAATTGAGTTTGGAGCGGTTCACTTTAAGTTTGTATCTATTATGTGCTGAAGTATTGTGGTTGAAGCTGAAGTAGTCATTGACAGGTAGAAAATTGTAGCAGATAATTTTGTCTCTTGATGTAATCTACCTTACTGGGTTGCTGTATGAATTTTAAAAAGTGAATTGGTGGGGGCGGGAGAAAACCAGGCACGCTGCCTTGAACATAATGCAGGACATTAATTAAAAATTAATAACATTAAATAATTAAAACACACACACACAAACACACAGACAGATAAGATGTCATTGTGAGAGTAAAAAAGTTGATATGCTAAGCAGATTTTCTTTTTACGAAACAATGATGCTGAGTTTCTTCTAGGAAAAAAACATAGCTGTGCTTTCTATCTTGTGGCTGCTGAGACTTCTTAGGTACTCTGATTACGGAAAAAAGAAGCCAATGCAATGCATATCATCATTACCAAATTATTCTTATCTTTTAAGGAGGTTGTCCTTTATATTTGCTAGCCAAGGGATTGGAAAGGCAGGGAAATTTTCAAATGAAAATCCAGCTCAGTAGGTACCACACCCGAAGTGAAAAGCATCAACAGAGCACCTTAGGCTCATCCCTTCGATAGCTCAGCTGGTAGAGCGGAGGACTGTAGTAGAGCTGCCAAAGTCATCCTTAGGTCGCTGGTTCAATTCCGGCTCGAAGGACAAAGGTTTTTGGTTGGGTTTTTTTTTTTGGCTTGCAAAATACAAAATTAAACAAGAAAAGGATAGTTCGCATCTGATACTGATGCCCACATTAACAGCATTCAAGATTAAAAAGAAATTTTACTAGTCTATTTCACCTTCTGGCACTCAGTATTGAAACACAAGCTCTCTCTAAGATCAGGTCATTGAAAATTGTAAGGGGCCACAGAAGCCACACAAGGACATTATAAGAAAGGAAGGTGCAGAATTTTCATTTTTTGGGAGGAAATTGGAGTTCACAGACCTTCTTTATATAAAACTAGTATGTTCAACTCCTACCAGAGATACAACACTCCTACTGGATATTAGGGTTCACTATGGGGGGAAAAAAGATTGCCAAAAATTGACTAGCGGTGCTAATTGATTGAATTACTGCAATACGCTCTACATGGGGCTGCCCTTGAAGAATATCTGTAAGCTTGCAAAATGTGGCTGGGAAAGTAGTTATGTGTGCTTTTAAAGTAGGCACACTCTAGAACCAGACATAACTATTTGCCCAGCCAGAGATTTCACAAGGAAAACAACAGTGACAGCTTTTTTCTTCAGACTTTTTTGTGAACTAAATTGAAAAACATGGGAAAATCTCATTGCTAATAAAAATGAAACTAGGGTTAGGGTTAGGTCACCTTGGAGTCAGGGCCAAAAACAGATGTCAGCGATAAATTCTTAGAGGTTCTCTAAGGAAAGTGATGATTATAGCTTTTCATTTGGACTTCTTTGTGCACCACAGTAAAATACATGGGAAAATCCCATTGCCAATAAATATGAAATTAGGTTTAAGGTTGGTGTTAGGGAAAGGGATAAGTTGTCTTGGACTCAGGGCTGAAAACAGATCTCAAGGATATATTCTTAGAATTTTTCCAAAGAAGGAAGGGAGGGAGGGAGGGAGGGAGGGAGGGAGGAAGGAAGGAAGGAAGGATATATGTGTAAAATAAATATAATAAATAATTAAATAGCATTCCCAGGCCTTGGTGGGCCTCCCTCCCCCGTCATCTTCGACTTAACCCGGCCAAGACCGAGTGGCTGTGGATACCGGCATCTCGGGCCGAGCAAGAGGTTCCAACGCTGTCTATTGGGGGCAAGGTGTTGTCCCCCCGTAGACAGGGCACGCAACTTGGGCGTCCTCTTGGACTCACAGCTGAGTCTGGAGGATCATATCACGGCCGTGACCAGGGGGGCGTTTGCCCAGGTTCTCCTGGTGTGCCAGTACGCCCATACTTGGACCGAGATGCCCTACACACAGTCACTCATGCGCTAGTCACCTCCCGGATCGACTACTGCAATGCTCTCTACCTGGGGCTGCCCGTGAAGACCACCCGGAGGCTTCAGCTGATGCAGAATGAGGCCGCGCAGGTTGTTGCAGGAGGGACCCGATACTCCCATATTACACCACTCCTGTGTGGCTTGCATTGGTTGCCGGTTGCCCTCCGGGTGAGATTCAAGGTGCTGGTGTTAACCTATAAAGCCCTTCATGGCTTAGGTCCAGGTTATTTGTCGGACCACCTGCAACCAGCGTCAACTTCCCATCGCCCGGTACGCTCTCACAGAGAGGGCCTACTCAGGCTGCCGTTGGCTAGACAATGTCGGCTGGTGACCCCCAGGGGTAGAGCCTTCTCTGTGAGCGCCCCCACCCTTTGGAATCAACTTCCCTTGGGGCTCCGGTTGGCCCCTGACCTTCGTACCTTCTGCCGTGAATTGAAAACTTGGCTATTTATGTCCCCCAAGCCTGGACTGATGGGGTAGTATATTTTAACTTTTTTTAAAAATACTTTTTTTGATATTTTTAATGTGTATTTGTTGTTTTTAACAGTCGCTTGGTCGATTGTTGTTGTGAGCCATCCTGAGTCCTTGGAGATAGGGTGGCATACAAATTTTATAAAATCAAATAAATAAATAAATCTCCAAGAGAGTCGCATATGCTCACCAATACTGCCATGAACCTAATGATCTCCATCGTAGCAGTTGCAAATCAGAATCACAGCTTCTCTGCTGTCACTTCCTGTTGCCGAGCAATTCACCATTGCTCCTTTGCAATACCAGATATCTGGACTTTGGACAACAAAGACTACTTTAAAAGATCTGCTAAAGATTAATTTCTCACCATTTCTCCTAACGTAACAATCTGCTTTTTGGTACAGCGTTATGATTTCAGAGTGCAAAAGTTGGCTTGAAACTCAACATTAAGAAAACTAAGATAATGGCATCCGGCCCTCTCAATTCCTGGCAAATAGATGGGGAAGAAATGGAGGTAGTGACAGATTTTATTTTCCTGGGCTACTAACAAGCAGAGACATTACCCTGCCAACAAAAGCATGTATAGTCAAGGCTATGGTTTTCCCAGTTGCAATGTATGGCTGTGAAAGTTGGACCATAAGAAAGACTGAGCACCAAAGAATTAAGGCCTTTGAACTATGGTGCTGGAGAAGACTCCTGAGAGTCCCTTGGACTGCAAGGAGAGGAGATCAACCCTGACTGCTCTTTAGAAGGCCAGATCCTGAAGATGAAACTCAAATACTTTGGTCACCTAATGAGAAGGAAGGACTCACTGGAGAAGAGCCTAATGCTGGGAAAGATTGAGGGCAAAAGAAGAAAGGGACGACAGAGAATGAGGTGGCTGGATGGAGTCACTGAAGCAGTAGGAGTGAGCTTAATATTTAATGCAGCAACTCTAAAATAAAGGTAAAGGTAAAAGTTCCCCTCATACATACGTGCTAGTTGTTCCCAACTCTAGGGGCACGGTTCTCATCTCCGTTTCTAAGCCGAAGAGCCAATGCTCTCTGATGACAATTTCATGGTCATGTGGCCGGCATGACTAAACACCAAAGGCACACAGAATGCTGTTACCTTCCCACCAAGGTGGTCCCTATTTTTCTACTTGCATTTTTACATGCTTTCAAAATGCTAGGTTGGCAGAATCTGGGACAAGTAATGGGAGCTCCACTCCGTTATGTGGCGCTAGGGATTCGAACCGCCGAACTGCCAACCTTTCTGATCGACAAGCTAAACCACTGAGTGCTTCCCAAATCAGGGTAAATTAACCAAAATTGGGTACGTGCTTTTTTTTCCCCTGTGGGCAATGAAACCCATTACCCCTCACAACAGAGACATTTAAGGATTGTCACATTGATTAAAATATACTGGAAAAATCTTCGGAAGTATTCCTATTAAGACAAAAATCAAAGAAATTGTCCATGGTAATTTGTTGAATTACATAAAGATCATTCAACGATTTTGGTTTTATAATACAGGGAGTCCTTAAGTTACGACCATTCATTCAGCAACCAAAGTTACCATGGTGCCGAAGGAAGGGACTTACAACTCAGTGGTGGGTTTCAAAAATTTTTAGTATCGGTTCTGTGGGCGTGGCTTGGTGGGCGTGGCATGGCATGGCATGGCTTGGTAGTCATGGCAGGGGAAGGATACTGTAAAATCTCCATTCCCAGCCCACTCCTGAGTGGTGTAGCAGGCTAATGCCTCCTACTAAGGCAGCATTTAACATCCAGCTGTCTGCAATTACTGTAAGTTCGAATCTCACCAGGATCAAGGTTGACTCAGCCTTCCATCCTTTCTAAGGTAGGTGAAATGAGGACCCAGATTGTGGGGGCAATAAACTGACTTTGTATAAAATATACAAAAGTATGAAGGCTATTGCTTAATGCTTTGTAAGCCGCCCTGAGTCTCCGGAGAAGGGCGGCACATAAATAAAATTTTTAAAAAAACAACAACTCCAGGGGAAGGTTACTGCAAAATCCCCATTTCCTCAGCTGGGACTCGGGAGGCAGAGAATAAATGAGGGTGGGGCCAGTCAGTGTCAGTTCTCAGAACTCCTCAAAATTTCCGCTACCGGTTCTTCAGAACTGGTCAGAACCTGCTGAAACCCAGCTCTGTTACAACTGGACTTTGAACTTTGATATGACTTTCGGATAAGCAGTCTGAGGAACGAAGGAGTACATGTGAGAAGTCTTGCTCTAATGACTAAGGCAGAAAGCAGTCGTATGTTTTATAATAGCAGTTCTGCAGGCAGCTCAGAAATGAATCAGGGTTGTGCCTGATTAATACCTGGAGGGGAGACCATCAGGAATTCCAGACACTGAAGACAAAACACATCCTGGAAAAAAGGTACAGTAATGTCATAGTCTTGTAAATAAAAGAGCATGAACATTCCTACGAAATTGGCAGGAGGTGAGGAGACTTTAAAGTTACAGGTCTTTTGAGGAGCTCAAAATACTATGTAGGTAGTCCTCGACTTACAACAGTTCATTTAGTGACCATTTGAAGTTACAAGTGACTGTCAGGCCTGGAAGCCATCTTTTGCATTAGGCCTTCAGACCTGCCACGTTTACTACTGTGGGAAACTGGGAGGGGGGATTGTATGGAGCATGGGTGATGTGTAGTCATAATAACATTCCTTTCTCGAGAAGTCAAGGCCAACTTGTTCTGCACCTGGAAGAATGGAACTGGGAGGCATCTTAAGTTGGAACAATGTTTGATCAGGCCATGTGATGGACTTGTGGGTGTTGGGCAAGGACTTGGACTTTTCTTTGGGTGGAGAAAACCTGAAAACTTCAGATTCGGGTTTTCCCAGATATGCCAATAGGACATCTCTAATAAAATGTAGCTTTGAGGAATTTCAAGCCTCGCAGTTTTCTTTCATTAGGGGTGATACTTGGAACCCTGACAGTGACTTATGACCATTTTTCACACTTATGACTGTTGCAGCATCCCCATGATTGCATGATTTACATTCGGATGCTTGACAACTGGTTCATATTTATGACGGTTGCAGCATCCTGGGGTCATGTGATCACCTTTTGCAACCTTCTGACAGTCAATGGGGAAGCCCGATTCACTTAACAACGGTGTTACTAATTTAACAACTGCAGTAATTCTCTTAACAACTGTGGCAAGCCAGGTCATAAAATGGAACAAAGCTTACTTAACAACTGTCTCACTTAGCAATAGAAATTTTGGGCTCAATTAAGGCCATAAGTCAAGGACTACCTGTAAAATGGAAAGTGTGGTGTCCTAGTGCAAGTGGAATTATAGCTCAACATTTTTCAAGGCATCAGATTTAGGTAGCCTGTTTAAAAATAGCAAAACCTGGTTCACTGTACATAAATAGTTATTTTGTATTTATATTTTGTATGAATGTTATGTATATTTTACCATATTTCAATGCATAAAACCCAGCTTGGCCTCACATAAAAAAGATGAACTTTCAGTTGCAGTGTGGACACTCGAAACACACTGATGACCAAACATGCCTATGCATATCAAATGACCCTCAAAAGACTTTCAAATCTGCATGTTAAAAGTAAGCAAGCACTTGCAGTACTCTGTAATACTTTTAAAAATACTGTTGGGAATTCCATGTCTTGAATTCTGCAAAGCTATTTATTTCTGTTGGAAATGAAGATGCATTTGCTTAATATAATTGTGACTCAATAATCAATAAGTAGCAGCTGTGGCTTTGGCTAAACTATAAACCAAATTGCTGGACAGGTTCCCAGAATTCCTCATGGTATACCAAGGACTAGATCCTTCATCTGCATCCCAATTATTTTCACTACATCCAGGGAATCTGTGAAACATACATGCCATCTCATGGTTAAAGTGCGTATCTGCAAACACATTCTTCCAAGCTTGATAATTTCATTTGATGGGATAGGGCATCTGCCTAGGTCAGGGGTCAGCAACCTGCGGCTCCAGAGCCACATGCGGCTCTTCGGGCCCTCTGCTGTGGCTCCCTCTCAGGTGATCCCACCACTGGCTGGCCCCGCCTCTTGCCCTCCCCTCCCAGTCACTCCTCGCCTGGCCTGATAAGGTATGGGCGACAGCAGGGGATGGGAGAAGCGGCCAGGGCAGAGACAGAGATCGAGGGGGGGGAGAGAGAGAGAGAGAGAGAGAGAGAGAGAGAGAGACATAGAGATACAGAGTGGGGGGAGAGAGGGAGGGAGGCGAGAGAGATATATGTCAAAAGGATTTTGTGATTCCCGATGTTTTATAACAACTGGTTCTCTGCCCTAATGACTGGCTGGGAAGGCGTGGCTAGGGGGTCATGTGACTGGTGGAAGTGAGTAAGATCAAGTTGGCCATGCCCACCCTGGTTTTGTGGCTCCCGATGTTTTCTCTTCTGTGGGAAACAGGTCCAAATGGCTCTTTGAATATTTAAAGTTTCAGACCCCTGGCCTAGGACAACTCACCATGGCCAACTCACTGCAGGACAACTTGCTGTGGGATAAGAGTTACACTAATATTGAAGAAATGGTGGGATTGAATCATTAAAGAAAGGATGCTAAATGACAAAAATGAAAATAATTTTTTAATAATTTTAAATTGAATTATGTAGAGATCCTCAGTCATCCAGGTATTATATTCCTTATTACCGGCTGTCTGCAAGGAATATAAATCCTTCCATTCCCCACTATCCTGTCAAAGCTGAAGAAGCTTCTTGGATGAGAAGCGAAACGTCTTCAAAAGAAAAAACAAGACAGTCCAGTTGCCTCCTGAAACAGCATCTTTGGGACATTAAAACTGAATTGTTGAATTGTCCAGTGGCGAGTTGGCTGTGGTGAGTTATCCCACAGTGAGTTGGCCATAGCGACCTGATCACAGCAAGTTGGCCACACCGTGTTGTCCCCTTCTGTCCTCAAGCAACATGGAAATTAAAATTCCAGATTTTTAAAATCCAAGTGTATCTTGGAAAACGAATAAAACAATCATTTTATTTTCCTATCATTCAGTTCACCAACAGTTCTTCTGTTGAATTTCCTGTTGAATTTTCTGAAGAAAATTAAAGAGGAGTGAGCTTTCTTCTTTCTGAACAGTGGGGATTTTCCCCACTATGGCTAGAAAGCGTCCAATGCTTCAGCCTTGTGTCTTAGAATCCTAGGAACTGCATCCCTGCTTATCTGAACGGCATCAGGTTGGAAAAAGTAACTGTAGTACAGAGTTACAAATAGTCCTTGACTTACCACCATTTGTTTACCACCTGTTTGATGTTACAAAGGCACTGAAAAAAAGCTCGCGACCGGTCCACACACTCATAACTATCACAGGATCCCCATGGTTATTTGATCAAAATTTGGGCACTTGGTTAAAGGTATGTATTTACAATGATAGCAGCGTTCTGAGATCAGAGGTGGTATTCAGCAGGTTCTGACCAGTTCTGGAGAACCGGTAGTGGAAATTATGAGTAGTTCACAGAACTAATAAATACCACCTCTGACTGCCCCCTCCCCCATCTATTCTCTGCCTCCCGAGTCCCAGTTGATCGGGAGGGAATGGGGATTTTGCAATATCCTTCCCCCAGGAGTGGGGAGGGAATGGAGATTTTACAGTATTCTTCCCCTGCCACGCCCACCAAGCCACGCCCACAGAACTGGTAGTAAAAGATTTTGAATTCCACCACTGCCTGAGGGTATGTGATCACCATTTGCAATCTTCCCAGCCAGCTTCTAAGAGGCAAAGTCAAGTGGGGAGAGAGCTGGATTAATGACCATGGGATTCACTTAATTTCAGCAATTTCCTTAATAACTGGCAAAAAAAGGTCATAAAATTAGGCATGACTCACTTAATCATCTTGTTTAGCAACAGAATTCTGGGAGCAATTGTGGCCATCAACTGAGGACTATCTGTGGTGTTACCTGCTGTAGCAAATAGGAAAGTGTATTTACACTGGTTCAGTTGCTGGACCTCATTAATAGGAAACGAGAGACACCATGGAATGAAATCAATTTTATTTATTTCCTATATTTATAGCGCACCTTAATTGTATATAACTGAAAACTGTGTTCTCTCACCTTTCTTCCCCATATCAATGTTGTTAGTAGGTCGGCCTAAGAGAGAGTGACTGGTCCAAAGTGTCCCAGGCAGGTTTAATCCCCAACTGAGCAATTTCATGCTGTAAGAAGTTAGTAGCCACCCTTTTCCTAGAGGAATGAAATATTTTGGGAAATATTAAAAAGGCAGAATATTATGTTTCCCTGGATGAGAAATGGAGAAGCATGTTTTAAGGACAAAGCAGCTCCCATCTTCCTGCCCCCACCCTTGGTCAAGGGGCCAAAGGCAGAAACTCAATCTTTGTCAATGGACCATCATTTGCAACACAATAGGGACCATCTAGGACAGAAACTCACCACATGGCACCTGGGAAGATTACATCAGCTAGCAAGGCTAGCTAAGACCCCCACCCCCTGGGAGTCTGACAACCAATCAGGATACTCTTTCAGATCCCCAGGAAGTTCAAAGCCAGAGAGAGCATAAAATCTGGGGACTTGCTGTATCCCTTTTCTGTTCAGAAACTCAAGCCATGTGACCCTGTCCACCATTAAACAATCTTTTCAAGCAGTCTCCATGTCTCCAGTGTCTTTTTCCCAACTTGGAGCTGAACCCAGAAGGATATTTCTTCCAACACTTATATACCCCTTTCTATGATCAATAATAATTTATGAACTTGAATGCTGCCCAGCTCTCACTGTCTCTCTACACCACGCATCTTGAAATCCAGCCCTGAGTAAACTGGAGGTGCTGAAGGTGTGCAAAAAATGTGGTTAACGACTTTACAACTTGGTATAATTTTACGATGCAAACCCAAACCATCAGGATGGTTAATAGGTTAACTTAACCCAGATGCTCAGGTTAATTTATGCTGCGCTTCAGCTAACCATGATTAAGCGCGAAAGCCAGAGGTTTTGCCTTTGCTGTTCAAAAACCTGGCCGCCTTTTTGCTGGAAATCTTGGCGTAACGAGGGGGCGCACCTACGTCTCTTGCCTTCCTCGCTCCCCCACCTCTGCCCCCGAGAGAACCCCCTTCGCCCGCCCGCGGAGGAGGAGGAGGAGGAAGCTTCGTCTCCGGCCACCGCCAGAGGGCTCTGAGTAGCGCCGGGGAACAAGCCCGGCTTTCCGTCTCTCTCGTTCCGCGGCTCGGGGCGTCAACGCGTTGAGCTTCCTGGGTGACTCGGTGGCAGCAGCGGACCGGGCCGGGAGAACGGCCCCGCCGCGGGTCCATCCGCCAGCCGCCGGGAGACCTTCCTCGCATCCGACTTGAGTGACCCGGCCCAGGTGGGGACCTGTCGCGGCTCGGTGCAGGCAGCGCTTCGCTGGATGGGAAGGGTTGAATCCCCGCCTGCAGCGCTGCGCTGATCCCCTGTGCCTGACTGGCAAAGGCAGGGGCGAAGGGGAGCCCCGCCCTCTATTTAACACCTAAACACCCCCCCCCCAAGCTTCTGTCATCCGAGATCCTTTTTAGAAGCGCAGGGGGGTCAAAGCTGCCCTCCGCTAGCGCAAATTAGAGCAGTAGCTTCTTCATCAGGCTGACAGGAGAGGAGGAATACACTGATGATGTTACCTAGTTTGGTAATGGAACGTCTGCAAGAAAACAGCCAAGTTCAGAGGAGGAAGAGTGTGGAAGTTTTGAAGTCCTTTGGCTCTCCAGAGCCATTTATGGTGCCAGATGAAGTGTTCTGCAGAACTCAAAAGCCTGCAAATTGCTCCTGGTTGTTGAGTTGATCAGTAAAGATACTGTCCGTTCATAAGCATGGGGTTCCTATTCCTCCCTTCCCCATTGCATTTTGGTGGGAAAAATTCAGACCTGTTGGAATATGGTCCCTTTTTGGGGGAGATGAGTAATTCAGAAATGTGAAAAATTGATAGATGATGGTAGAGAAAGAAAGAAAGAAAGAAAGAAAGAAAGAAAGAAAGAAAGAAAGAAAGAAAGAAAGAAAGAACATGAAGAAAGAACATGAAGAAAGATGATAGATAGATAGATAGATAGATAGATAGATAGATAGATAGCCTTGGTGGTGCAGCGGACTAAAGTGCTGTTAAGTAGAATTTAGCTGCCAGCTGCCTGCAATTACTGCGAGTTCAAATCTCACCAGGCTCAAGGTTGACTCAGCCTTCCATCCTTCCGAGGTAGGTAAAATGAGGACCCGGATTGTCGGGGCAATAAGCTGACTTTGTATAAAAAAGAACACCGTTTAGGAGGGGGCAAAAGCCCTACTAAGCAGGTACATACAAAAGTATGAAGGCTATTGTTTAACGCATTGTAAGCCGCCCTGAGTCTCCAGAGAAGGGCAGCATATAAATTGAACAGATAGATAGATAGATAGATAGATAGATAGATAGATAGATAGATAGA
>WNWU01000011.1:963413-984928 GCA_012654045.1 Ptyas mucosa | reverse complement strand
AGATAGATAGATAGATAGATAGATAGATAGATAGATAGATAGATAGATAGATAGAGTTTGAAGCCTTGATCTGTAGTAGTCTTTCTGTTCAGTGTTAGTTGAATAACAGAATTGACTTTCTCTGAGTTTTATTGGGTCCTGGTAAATGAAAACAGGCTTTAAAATGGTGATTAGGACGCCGCAGCAATAAGCTGAATTTAATACTGTTTCATTAAGAACTGAGTACATTACTATATAGTCAGTACCATTCCAATAATAGTATACACTGCATTTTGATTTAGATTTAAGGTAGCTAATGGAATAATACTTAGAGCTACAATGTATTTATTTTATTTATTTATTTATTTTTAGATTTCTATACCGCCCTTCTCCCTGGGGACTCAGGGCGGTGTACAGCCAAGTAAAAACACATAATATAAACAATTAAAAACCAATTAAAAAGAATATCTAAATTTGGCCCAGAAATTTAAAAAACACCCCACTTTAAAATCATTTAAAAGGCTTCGCTTAGGCCAGCCCGGCTTGTTGGAAGAAAAATGTTTTAAGGGCCCGGCGGAAGGCACGGAGGTCATGGATTTTTCTTATCTCAGGGGGAAGCTGATTCCAGAGGGTAGGAGCTCCCACAGAGAAGGCCCTCCCCCTGGGGGGTCACCAGCCTACATTGCTTGGCTGATGGCACCCCGAGGAGACCCTCTCTGTGGGAGCGCACGGGTCGATGGGAGGTTGTCGGTGGCAGAAGGCGGTCTCATAGATAACTGGGCCCTATGCCATGGAGCGCTTTAAAGGTGGTAACCAACACCTTGAAGCGCACCCGGAAGACCACTGGGAGCCAGTGCAGCTCGCGCAGGAGCGGTGTTATGTGGGAGCGCCATGTAGCCCCCGTAATTACCCGCGCGGCCGCATTCTGGACCAGTTGGAGCCTCCGGGTGCTCCTCAGGGGGAGCCCCATGTAGAGAGCATTACAGTAGTCCAGGCGAGAGGTGACGAGGGCGTGAGTGACCGTGCACACGGAATCCCGATCAAGAAAGGGGCGCAACTGGCGAATCAGGCGTACCTGATAAAAGGTCCCCCTGGCCACAGCTGTCAGATGTTCCTCTAAGGACAGCTGTGTATCCAGGAGGACTCCCAGATTGCACGCCCTCTCCACGGGGGCCAAAGACTCGCCCCCGATAGTCAGCGATGGCGTCAGCTGGCTATATCGGGAAACCGGGAACCACAGCCACTCAGTCTTGGAGGGGTTGAGCTTGAGCTTGTTCCTCCCCATCCAGATCCGTACAGCTTCCAGGCACTGGGACATCACTTCAAGGGCATCGTTGGGGTGGTCTGGGGTGGAGATGTACAGCTGGGTGTCGTCAGCGTACTGATGATATCTCACCCCAAAACCACGGATGATCTCACCCAGCGGCTTCACATAAATATTGAACAGAAGGGGCGAGAGGACCGACCCTTATTTATTTTATTAAATTTATATACCGCCCTTCTCCCCTTGTGGCACTCCACAAATGAGAGGCCTCGAGGTCGACCTCTGCCCCCCTGTCAACACAAACTGCGACCGGTCGGAGAGAAAGGAGGAGAACCATCGTAAAACGGTGCCCCCCATCCCCAACTCTTCCAACCGGTGCAGCATGATACCATGGTCGATGGTATCAAAAGCCGCTGAGAGATCTAATAGGACCAGAACAGAGGAACAACCTCTGTCCCGGGCCCTCCAGAGATCATCAACCAACGCGACCAATGCCGTTTCCGTGCTGTGACCAGGCCTGAAACCCGACTGGAATGGATCCAGATAGGACGTTTCCTCCAGGAATTGTGGGAACTGTCGTGCAACCACACTCTCAACAACCTTCGCCACAAAGCGAAGGTTGGAGACAGGACGATAGTTAGCCAATATTGCCGGGTCCAGGGAGGGCTTCTTGAGGAGAGGCCTCACCACCGCCTCCTTCAAGGCGGCGGGGAAGTATCCCTCACTCAACGAAGCGTTAATAATTCCCTGCAGCCAGCCTCGTGTAACCTCCCGGGAAGCCAGTACTAACCAGGAGGGACACGGGTCCAATAAACATGTGGTCGCATTAAGTCTCCCCAAAATCCTGTCCACGTCATCCAGAGTCACAAGGTCAAACTCCTCCCAGATAACACTCTCAAGACTATTCCTCGTCACCCCGCCCGGATCTACCCAGTCAGAGTCCAAGTCCCGTCGGATCTGAGCGATTTTGTCATACAGATATCGTCCGAAATCCTCAGCCCTGCCCTCCAGGGGGGTCCTCCCTCGCTCCCGATTGAAGCAGGGAGCGGGTCACCCTGAACAGGGCCGCCGGACGATGTATGGGGGGGGGGGAGATTTGATGACTACAATGGATTCTAAACTGAAGCTGAATCAGCGTTGTGGAGCTTCAGAAAAGGCGCATGTAGTTTTAGAGTTTATTTGTTTAGATGTCAAATCAAGCCATGGGTCCTTCATCTGACTCTGTTTTGTTGACCTTCCTGGATTTTGTTTGGCCAGCTACTGCCTGCACTTAAAATGGATATTAAAAAGATTGGAATGGGGTCAGAGGTAGCAGTGACGCTGGGTAGAGACATAGAAAACAAGCCCTACTTTATTATTTATTAACCAATTGATATAAACTGCCCATCAAACGAATTCTGGATGGTATAGAAAGAGCTAAAAACATTGGAATGTTGACAGCCTGGAGCAGAAACAGATTAGAGGTCATGTAATGTTTACACAGCACACTGAACCAGAAACTACCCAACCGTGTTTTTAACCTTGCATGGTTCCCCGTAAACTTGGCCCAGTGGATAGTTTAGAGTTGAGGACAAAAAAAAGTCTATAAAAATCTAGGATGCCAGAACTGCCATCCTTGGTTTTTGGGGTCTGCAGTGGGATGGTATTGCTCTTATACTTGACCTTTAAAATTCAGATTGCTTTCATTCTGATTTTCAAAAGGGACCAGTGTCTTTTGCAACCTGCAATCTTATCTGGTTGCCGAGCATTTGATAACCTCAAACAGTTGACAAAAGTAGAGTTTTCTGCTTTGTTTATTTTCCTGAGGCTCCTCAATTGGCCCACTTTCTGTGTGGTATTAAATTTCAGGTTTTGGAAGTACAGGTTAGTCCTCAACTTCCAACTATTCGTTTAGCGACCATTTGAAATTACAGCAGCACTGAAAAAGTGACTTGCAACCAGTCCTCGTGCTTGCGACTGTTCCCACAATCACTTGATCAAAAGTCAGGCATTTGGCAGCTAGCATGCATTTATGACTGTTGCAGTGTCTTGGGGTGGGGTGTGAGACGTTATCACCATTTGCAACTTCCCAGCTGGCTTCTGACAAGCAAAGTCAGTGGGGGAAGATGAATAACTGTATGATTCACTTAACAACTCAAGTGATTCGCTTAACAACTGTGGCAAAAAACTGTGGCAAAATTGGGCGCGACTCGTTTAACAATGGAAGTTGTTTAACTTAGCAAATTTGAAATTGTGGTCCCAATTGTGGTCATAAGTCAAGGACTACTGCAGCCTAAAAAGGTGAATTCTAGAGCGCATTTGATGCATGGAGGGCTGTTGTTCCAGATGCCTGTGGCCTCCAAGGTGGAACGGTCTCCTCGTATTGGATTCTTCTCGGCCAGAGGGATATGCAAGAGAACTACGAGACTCTGATCTCTCTGGGTAAGGATCAATTTCTTTGGGTTAATTTGTGACGCTAAGGAAGCAGTTCTACTAGATCCGTGGTGGCGAACCTATGGCACAGGTGCCACAGGTGCCACGCAGAGCCATATCGGTGGGCACACGAGCTCAGCTCTGGCACACATGCGTACACCAGCCAGCTGATTTTCAGGCCTTCTGAGCCCACCAGAAGTCAGAAAACACACTGTTTCCGGCCTCCGGAGGGCCTCTGGGGGGGTGGGGAAGGCCGTTTTTGCCCTCCCCAGGCTCCTAGAAAGGCTCTGGAGCCTGGGGAGAGCAAAAAACGGGCCCACCGTGCCATCGCGTGCCAAAAGCAGGGGGGCAGGGCACATAGAATTATGGATGTGGGCACGCGTGCGTGTGACCCCACCGCGCTCCCCCCGCTTTTGGCACGCGATGGCAAAAAGGTTAGCCATCACTGTACTAGATCAAACCCTGGTGGCGCAGCAGACTAAAGCACTGTTATTAACATCAGCTGCCTACAATTACTGCAAGTTCAAATCTCACGAGGCTCAAGGTTGACTCAGCCTTCCATCCTTTCAAAGGTAGGTAAAATGAGGACCCAGATTGGAGGGCAATAAGCTGACTTTGTATAAATATATACAAAAGTATGAAGGCTATTGCTTAACGCATTGTAAGACGCCCTGAGTCTCCAGAGAAGGGTGGCATATAAATCAAATCAAAACAAAAAAGCAAAAAAAACCAAAATCCAGAGAGCCTGACCTGCTGTCCTCAATGTGGTGGACATTGCTTCTGGAAAACTCACAAGCAAGAAATGATGATATTGTTATTCTCCATCAGTTGAGATTAGTAAGGTATATTGTACTTGAATGTGAAGGTTTAATTTAGGTGTCATGGTTTATAGACCTCTCTTCCATGTACTTGTCTCATCTCCACAGAACGGCTGGTTAGATCACCACTGAATCACAATTATAAAGTTACGTAGCCTTCACTAACTGAAGTTCTCCCCAGTATGCTGAACACCAAGTGGTTCTTATCCAGAGTAGTCACAGTGTAACACTGCATCCAGTTTTGGTCACCACACTATAAAAAAGATGTTGAGATTCTAGAAAGAATGCAGAGAAGAGCAACAAAGATGATTAGGGGACTGGAGGCTAAAACATACAAAGAAAAGTTTCAAGAACTGGGCATGGCTAGTCTAGTGAAGGACCAAGGGAGACATGATAGCAATGTTCCAATATTTGAGGGGCTGCCACAGAGAGGAAAGGGTCAAACTATTTTCCAAGGCACCCGAAGGCCAGACAAGGAACAATGGATGGAAACTAATCAAGAAGAGATTTAACCTAGAAATAAGGATAAATTTTCTGACAATGAAAGCAGTCAACTAATGAAAACAATCAACCAGCATGCCCTCAGAAGTTGGGGATGCTTCATCACTGGAGGCTTTCAAGAAGAGACTGGGCAGCCACTTGTCAGAAATGGTGTAGGGCAGCCATGTCAAACTCAAGGCCCACAGGCTGGATCTGGCCCTCAGGGTGATTAAATCTGGCCCGCAGAGCCGGCCTAGAAATAGCAAAGGACCAGCCTGCAGTGCCTCTGGCAGCCAAAATGGGACACGGGGGGGGGGGGGGGGGGAGTGCAGCCCACACATGGCCCACTTTTGACCTGGACGGCTTACTCTGTCACTTTGCCTGCCAAAACTGGGCATGGAGGGCATATGCAGCCCCCCGCACCCGATTTTCACTGGCAAAGTGTTGCAGGAGGCTGTCTAGGCAAAAATGGCATGGGGGGGGTCTCGTGCAGCCCCCCCATGCCACGTTTTGGCCGGCAGGGTGCTGCAGGAAGCATCCATCCCGTCTCTCTGCCTCGGCCCTGCCTGGCCCGCAGAGAACGACAATGCTGCTCCGGCCCTTGAAAAAATCCAGTTTGACACCCCTGGAATAGGGTCTCCTGCCTGAACAGGGGGTTGGACTAGATGACCCACAAGATCCAACTTTGTTATTCTGTTAATTTAGCCAAAATAGGGACCTAACTGCATCAGTGGCCCATTGCATCCACTTGGTGCCAACCAATCTGCCCAATATCCTAATGGAGTCTTTCGCACTTTTTCTTGTTAGCAGAAGAGATGGCGATCACCCTGCCCCGAATCACTGCACTAGCTGAGCCCCATCGGAGAGGGTTGGCATCAGGTAAGACTAGTGGATTTTATGCTCCTGCACCGCAAACAAAAAATGATTTTCTGTGCCTCAGATGCAGTTAAGAACAGCTGCTCTGTTCTCCACTTCTGCATAAAGCTTATGTGAATAGACTTTTTTTAAAAATGTCTCTATATGTGTGAAAGTGTGATAATAACAAGAAACAAGGAAGAAAAATACTGGCCTGCTATTTTTGGTCCAAGATAATCAATGTCTCCAGTCATGCATTCTTTGCTAAAAAAACGTTTTTAAGTCTTCAATCCTATATATAAATATATTAAAAATGTACTCGATTAGGCCAAAAAGCTCTCTTGCACACTTTCTGTTTCCCAGGATGGCCAAGAAGATAACATTAAGACATGTGATTCTCAAGAATGGACACTCAGGAAAGGAGCACTTCTTGTGGTAGCTTTCTAAATTTTCACCTCTGAAAACAAGTTGTTGTTTTCCAGCAACTGCTTTTTAGACGCATCCTACCTTTTTGAATATTTGAGATAATTAATGACAATGTGGACTTGTAGCCTTGGGCTGAATTAGACCCAGACTTCCTCCACTCCCCATTTAGAATATTTTAAGCTGGTTACCATCACTACAGCTATGGCAGTGGATATCATAGTTCAAACATGTTGAACTATGAGTCAACAAAGCCAATTTCTGTACATATGTGGTGGAATGTAGTCTGGAATCCCAGCAGGGAGAGGCTGCTTTCCAGAGGGCAAAAAGATTTGGAAAAGTCTGGGAGCCCATTTTTTCTGGCAGAGCGCTTGGGCCACTACAGACGCCCCCGATATGAGTGTCATCGAGCTGGCCACACTCACACACCCACACCCCCCCGAGGACAAACACAACCCCAATGCGGCCCTCAATGAAATCGAGTTTGACACCCCTGCATGACTAACTTAACAACTGCAGTTTAACAACTGTAGCAAGAAAGGTCGTAAAATGGGTCAAAACTCACCATACAAGTGTTTCACTTAGCAACAGAAATTTTGAGCTCAGTTGTGGTCGAGGACTACCTGTATTGAAGTTTTTCCTTGCCAACAGGATTTCCACTTTCTAAATCTGATCTGCTCTCCTGGATGGATCGAGAAGATTCATGGATTCCAGAACTTCAGGGATGTGAAGAAAGGACAATGCCATCTCAGATAAATCCAGGTGAGAGTTGTGGTTTGTTTATTTTTAAATATACAGGTAAGTCCACAACTTAACAACTGGTTGCTTAGCAGTTATGAACTACTGAAAAGGAGCCCTGGTGACCTGGATCTAGAGTTCCAAGAGTCAGGCCCCTTCCTCTGGTCACATGACTGTACTCTGGGCATTCAACAACATGGCTGTCTTTACGGCTGTTTGGAGTCACATGACTACATTTCACAACCGTTTTGTTGAAAACCAGCACTTCCGGTTTTCAGCAAAACCACAGCAAACAATGGATTTGCATTTATCACCACCATGTTCATATAATGACCACTGCAAAAAAGTTGTAAAATTACAGCACATAACTATATGGGCAGGCTCCATTACGATTATATGTTGAGAACTATATGACTGTCATGGCACATAACTATAATGGGCAGGCTCCATTATGATTATATGTTGAGAACTACCTGTATGGGATGGAATTTCACTGTGTAAGGGGAAACTTTTGTTCTTCACCATCCATGCTAGATTGTAGCACAGAAGCCCTGAACAGTATGATAGAGCAGCTATATATAATTTACATTTATCTTCATGTCTTCTCAGCAGCATGTTAGGAAAGAACAGCAATCAGAATACACTACCCTGTTTCCCCCAAAATAAGACATCCCCTGATAATAAGCCCAATCGGGCTTTTGAGCGCATGGCAGTAAGGCCAAGCGCTTATTTCAGGGTTCAAAAAAATATAAGTCAGGGTCTTGTTTTCGGGGAAACACGGTATATAAATTGAATGACTTCAACAATTTTATTTATTTATTTTATTTTATTAGTTCAATCTATATGCCGCCCTTCTCCGGAGACTCAGGGCGGCTTACAATGCGTTAAGCAATAGCCTTCATACTTTTGTATATACCTGCTTAGTAGGGCTTTCGGGGGGCCCTAAGTGGTGTTCTTTTTTTATACAAAGTCAGCTTATTGCCCCCACAATCCGGGTCCTCATTTTACCTACCTTGAAAGGATGGAAAGCTGAGTCAACCTTGAGCCTGGTGAGATTCAAACTTCCAGTAATTGCAGGCAGCTGGTGCTACTTAAGAGCACTTTAGTCTGCTGCGCCACCAAGGCTCTTTCAAACAATAGAACAAGCTTTCATCTACTGCAGGAGTGTCAAACCTGATTTCACTGAGGGGCGCATCAGGGTTGTGTTTGACCTCGGAGTGCCGGGGTGAGGGTGGCCAGGGAGGACTCAATGTCACTCGTGTTGGGGTGCCTGTGGTGGCCCGAGCGCTCTGCCAGCGAAAACGGGCTCCTGAGCTCTGTTTTTGGCTGTGACGGCCTCCTACAACCCTCTGCCAGCAAAAACGGAGCTCAGGAGGGCCACCTGTGGCCCTCCCAAGCTCCATTTCTGCTGGCAGAAGCACCGCGGGCCAGTCCTTCACTATTTCCAGGGCAGCCCGGCGGGCCAGACCTAAGCACCCCGTGGACCAAATCCACCCCCCAGGCCTTGAGTTTGACACCCCTGATTTACCCTATTCATTTTCATCACCTCTTAAAATACCAAAGCTATCTAATTAGACCATGCATTCCAAAAGAACAATTGAAGGAACAGAATTCATCAAGTTTCATTAAAACGTTTTCAAAGTTATGAGCAAGCTTGTTTTTCAGAGCTTGTCTTCAGATAAGTGAAAGAAGTGCCATAGAAAAATATCAAATTTTCAGTCTCCAAATCTATAACATGAGCCTGTACCGGTCAATTTTAGCAGATTTTGCCAGTATGTCAGAAAGGCAACAACAGGTTTGTTTTATCTCAGATTTGCTCATATATAGCAATAACAATAGCACTTAGAGTTATATACTGCTTCACAGTGCTTTTTACAGCCCTCTCTAAGCGGTTTAGAGAGTCAGCCTGTTGCCCCCAACCGTCTGGGTCCTCATTTTACCCACCTCAGAAGGATGGAAGGCTGAGTAAATATACTACCAGAGTTAAAATCTCTAATTTTAACTCTGTTAAAATTATATTGACAGTTGTTGCCAATATATTACCAGCTTACCTTAGCCCAGGTGCTGACACACATAGAATGTAAGGTGGATATATAAAATGTTTAATACAAATATATGTTGAAATAATGTTATAGCAACCTTCCATTTAATGGAATGGATGGTTCAAGTCACCTCTGCAATATTTATCTCCTCAGGGGAAGAATTGAGAGGAAGGCATGAACCCGTTCCTCCGGAAGTAATTCCTAGCAAAACAAATCTGCAAAAGGTGAATGTCCTAGAGAGGAATCCAATGGAGGCTGAGAAACAACCACCAGGGACTGGGCCGAGGGGCTCCCTAACCGAAGGAAAGGAGCAGCAGGACAAACCTCTCCCACAGACCATGGTTACTTCCAATCCCCAGATGTCCCTTAGAAAACCACCAGCGCCTAGCAAGAACCACCAATGTGCGGAGTGTGGCAAAAGCTTCAGCCAGAAGTCCAACCTTCTCCGGCACCAGAGGCTGCACCTGGACAAAAGATCCCACAAGTGTGACCAATGTGATAAAAGCTTCTCTGAGGCTGAGGCCCTGGCGACACACCAGAAAGGCCACGCAAGCGATAAACCATACAAGTGTGAGGAATGCGGGAAAAGCTTCAGCTGGACCTCGCACCTGGAACGGCACCAGCGGATCCATACCGGAGAGAAACCGTTCCAATGCAAGGAGTGCGGGAAGGCCTTCAGTGTTGGATCACACCTGGAGAGGCATCGGCGTATCCACACCGGGGAGAAGCCTTATCAGTGCAAAGAGTGTGGGAAGAGCTTCAGTGTTAGCTCCACCCTGGTCCAACACCAGAGGACTCACGCCAACGACAAGCCCTACCAGTGTCAGGACTGTGGGAAGGGCTTCACGCTCGGGGCCAACTTGGTGGCTCACCAGAGGAAACATCTGGGCCAGAAGCCCTATGAGTGCCCCGATTGTGGGAAAAGTTTCAGCTTCACCTCTCACCTAGAGAGACACCAGCGGATTCACACGGGAGAGAGGCCCTACCAGTGTCCCGACTGTGGGAAGCGTTTCAGCCGCAGCTCCCACCTTTACAGGCACCAAAGAATCCACACGGGGGAGAAGCCACATCAGTGTACAGATTGTGGCAAAAGCTACTACCTCAGTGCAGCCACCCTCCATCACCTCCAGACATCTCCAACCCGAAGCAGGGACCCCACCAAATGCACCGAATGTAACCGCAAGCGGGTGGCCCCTAAGCCTCCCCCACCTCCTCCCTCCCCACCAATGTCTACTGGGAAGCCCTTTAAATGCTCCGACTGTGGGAAAGGGTTTGGCCAGAGTTCATCCCTGGTGAAACACCAGCGGATCCACACCGGAGAGAGGCCCTATCAGTGTCCTGAGTGTGGGAAGAACTTCAGCTGGTGCTCGGCCCTGATCAAACACAAGCGGACCCACACAGGGGAAAAGCCCTTTCGGTGTGGGGACTGTGGGAAAGCGTTCAGCGTCAGCTCCCATTTGGAAAGACACCAGCGCGTGCACGCTCCCGACCGGCCCCACAAGTGTTCCGAGTGTGGGAAAACCTACGGGGAACTGGCCTCGCTAGTCAAGCACCAGAAATCCCATGTGCCTGGGAGCAAGCGTTATCGGTGCTCTGATTGCGGGAAAAGTTTCAGCTGGAGCTCCCACCTGGAAAGACACCAGCGGATCCATACGGGGGAAAAGCCGTACCGGTGCGGTGACTGTGGGAAGTGCTTCAGTGTCAGTTCCCACTTGGACCGCCACCGGAGAATCCACACAGGAGAGAAGCCCTACCAGTGCGGTGAATGTGGGAAGAGCTTCAGCGTCAGCTCTACGCTCTTGCAGCACCAACGAACACACTCGAGCGGAAAGCCTCACAAGTGCAAGGAGTGTGGGAAGCGATTCGTGGCCGGGGCACAGCTGCTCACGCACCAGCGGGCCCACCGTGGCGAGAAACCCTACGACTGCACCGTCTGTGGGAAGAGCTTTGGCTTTGTCTCCCATCTGGAGCGGCACCTGAGGGTGCACACAGGCGAGAAGCCCTACTCGTGCGCTGAGTGTGGGAAGTGTTTCAGCCGCAGCTCGCACCGGAACCGCCATCAGCACACGCATGTGGCAGAGGGGCTCCCGAAAGAACAACCTGAAGGCCAGAAGGGCAGCTCTGTTTTGACCGAGACTAAGCACGCCAAAGAAGTGCTTCCTGTTGTCCCTGACCCTCCTCTTTCTCTCATGCCCTCCTGGTGGAGCGAGGGGGAAAGGAACAGCATCCCCCCAGCTGCTTCCACCTGGCCCGAGGCCCCACTACCTTTCCAGGGCTTCATCCCCAATGCTGTCTCAGCTGGAGGGCTGCGGAGCTGGGGTGGGAAAGGATTCTTACCTTCAGATCCATGGAGGTTAGGAGAAAACAGCTGTAGATGGGCATCCCCCTACCTTCAAGAGGGATGGCCACCCCCTCCCCCAACATCCTAGCTGCTCAAAGCAATTTTGTGGGGTGGATGGGTTAGACGAAGCAATTATCTCCTCTCCTCACTCAACAAATTGGGCAGAGTGCTAATTTTGTCCAATTGGAGCCATGAAGAGCTGGTTTGCAATGGGCTGGAATGGAATATAGTCGCTGTCCTAAATGAGAAGGAAGCCACCTTTGTGTTCTTCTGAGGGAGGTTTACACAGGCCTGGAGCTTTTGATACGAGGCATACTCAGGGTTGCAATAATGCCTAGATCTTATGCCTTCTGAAGTGGTAGAATACTGTTGTTAAGAGTCCTTGGTGATCTCTGAGTTTAGTCCTTGCTTATGGACCTTTCATAACCCAACCAGGTAACATCATCAGTGATAGTTGCATAATGAAAGGTCTGCAAACAAACATCACCTGTGATGTTACCTACTTTTTTTTTAACCTAGTTGGGTAATGAAAGGTCTGTAAGCAAACACCCAAGCTCAGAGAACACCAAGAACTCCTCAGTTCAACCCAGAGCTACAGATATTCTCTTCTATTGAGAGAATGCTAGTGGTTTTATTGATGATTTGAACTGGCTTATTACCATAAGTGGGTGGGGAAAAGTTTAAGGCAGAAGCCAGCTGAGCAAAAGCTATATGCTCCTTCTTTACCTAATGATTATGATTAATTGGAAGTGTCAGGGTTCCAAGTAACACCCCCAATGAAAGAAGACTTCGAGGCTAGAAGTTCCTCAAAGTTCCATGTTATTAGAGATGTCATATTGGCACATCTGGGAAAACCCGAATCTGAAACTCCTGGGTTTTCCCCACCAAAAGGAAAGTCAAAGTGCAGGCTGAACATCCTTGACTCCCAGAGAAAAGAATGTTATGGCTATATATCTCTACCACTCCATGCAATCCCCCCTCCTGTTTTCCCACAGCACTAAGTGTGGCAGCTCTGAAGATCCAAAGAAAAAAATGGCCTCCAGGCTGACATACCAGGCATAGGATGGTGGTGTACATGAGGGTCCATTTATTTACGGGTAGGGTGTCCCAGCTACCTTCTTAAGGCATCCGAAGTTTACCTGGTGTTGCACCACAATCTGAAGAAGCTGCAGAAAACACATTTAGCCTGCCTAAAATTGGAAAGCCTTGAGAGTCAGTATCCCCTTTCTGGTAGCATCTTACTGCAAGGCAAGGAAGGAAATCTGAAACCAGATTCCTCTTCTTTGTGGCATCATTTGTGCTGCATGTAGATTGTCCCAAAGTAGATCTCTAGGTGGGAAGAGGCTTCTGCTTGAGATCCCAATGAGCCGTTGAGAATCGTCTCAAGCCAGCTATACTGACAAGTCCCTATCAATCCTGACTCTGCTGGCTGAGACTCATGGAGGTTTGCTCTAAGACAAAGGTGCCAAGCTTAGACAAGATAATTTACTGTAGATCACTAATGGGAGCCTGTAGTGATGTTTCAAATCCCATAAACTATTGCTATCGTCAAGAATGACGGAAAATGGTGCCGTCAGCCTTGCAAAGTAGTCCAAGCGGGAAGCATGTCTGAATGAACTCCTCCTACTTTATTGTACAGTTACATTAACGGAAACTTACAAGTCTGAAAATA
This sequence comes from Ptyas mucosa, assembly GCA_012654045.1. NCBI lineage: Eukaryota > Metazoa > Chordata > Lepidosauria > Squamata > Colubridae > Ptyas > Ptyas mucosa. The sequence continues at coordinate 971,904 of WNWU01000011.1, read as the reverse complement.
TATTTCTCCCCCGCATTTACCTATCAAGCAATTAGGAAGGGTCCCTTCTGAGATATTTGCCATTCCCACATTCCTTTTGTAGGCTAAACTATCTGGGGTTGCACTACTCCAGACAGACCGGGTCTGTAATTTGGGGGTCCTTATGGACTTGTGGCCCCTGCTCAAAAACAAGTGACAGTCGTAGCTAAGAGGGTCATTGCACACTTACAGATGGTGCACCATTGTGCCCATGCCCTGCTCACAGTAACTCAAATCCTTTGTAATTTCTCATTTAGACTACTGTAACACACTCCACATGGGGCTGCCCCTGAAGATCACTCAGAAACTTCAACTGGTGCAGAATGTGGCTGCATGGGTAGTAAATGGTGCCAGATCCATGGCACACATAATACCATTTTTGCCTGAGCTGCATTGATTGCCGGTGTTTCTGGGTTCAAGGTGCTAGTGATTAGCTTTAAAGGCCTACATTGCTTGGTACTGGGGTACCTGAGGTATCACCTTTTTCCAAGAGTCTCTTACCTGTTGAGCAGAATGGGCATACTGCAGATCCTGTCAGCCAAAGAGTGTCGGCTGATGGAGACTAGAAGATGGGCTTTTTCTATGGTGACCCCTGTTCTATGGAACATCATCCTTTCAGAGATTAAAATGGCGCCAATCCTGTTAGTCTTTCATAAGTCCTAAAATCCTGATAATGTTCCTAAGTGTGGGGACGCCAAATGTGTTAAGGGCCCCACCTCCTGGCTATATTGCTAATTGGCCAAGTATCTCGGCTGCTATATATATTTATGTTGGATGTTTCTCTTGTTTTCTTTTTTTTATGTTTTTAGTATTTTGACTGTAATATATTTTTTGAGTTGTAAACCACCTAGAATCATTTACTGAGATGGGTGGCTATAGAAATGGAATGGATGGATGGATGGATGAATTTTATTGAGAGAGGAGAGAAGTGGAATAAAACAAGAACTGTTGCTACAAATATCAATTTATAAATGTTCCTAATTTCCAACACAATAATATTTTCGGGGACTCATAAGTCAATTTAAAAGTACAATAAAATAATATAAATAAATACAATAAAATAAATAAATAAATAAATAAGTAAATAAAGTACAATAAAATAAATAAAATAAATAAATACATTTTGCATGGGAGAATAAAGGAATTTCAGCTGCAGTCCTATTGATGCTTCTTTGGCATTAAAGTCTATGGAACTCACTTGCATTTATTTCAGAGTAAATATGTTTTGTTTTAAACATAGAGCACTCATTTGGAGAAAACTGGTAGCACCAGATAAAGTAGAAAGTTGGGATTTATTTTTGCACCCAAGTGATTTAAGTTCAAATCCCACTTCAGCAGCAGAATCATCAGATGATTGGTGTTTGTTAACTCTCTTTTAGCTTCGGTTCCCCATCTGTAAAATGGAAATTAAGAGCTTCTTATTCTGAAGACTTACCATTTAAAAAATATTTTCTTTTGCCTAATCCAAAGTCTGACACTACATTTCCCCATCTTTTATTTGAATTAAAACAAAATACAATTGTATTCAAATAACAGGGATTCCCCAACAAATCATATTATAATGGCCTGATATATATCATGCTAAGGCAGGGAGTGGCAACCTCCTGCAACACTTTGAACTATCTATCCAATTCCACTTTAGTCTGGTGTGTTGTGTGAACCCTGCCAATCAATACTATCCACTTAGTTGGAATATTCTTTGGTTTATCCATCAGTTCCTAATGGTCATCTTATTCCCCACCTCCTAACATGATGCTGAAACAATAATGACAAACATATGTGAACTGCAGAATTCACTGCAAGAAAATTATTTTGACAAATCTGGAACTTCAAAATTCACATCAGATAAGATAGATAAGATATATGCATGCCTGCATCATCAAATAATAATTTCACCATCTGGAATTCAATTAAAAGACTTGTGTAAAAAACAACTTAATCATATTCTAATATTAACTATTGTTGAAGTCTGTGGACCACAATAAAGAATGAAACCACAATTGGAGTTAAAGATATCAGTGGTTTAATTTGCTTCCTTTAGTTGCTTTGGTTTGACTCAGTATTTTTACCTCATTTATTTATTTATTTATTTTATTAGTCGCATTTTTATGCCACCCAACTCCCAAGGGACTCTGGGCGGCTAACACAGAATAAAACAATGCGAACAATATCCCATACAAAAGTTTTTTAAAAAAACATTAAAACCCATACACTCCAATTCATGGCCGGGTCTCGCAAGATCACCGTAGTGAGATCAACGGCCCCAGGCCTGCCAGAAGAGATGTTAGAATAGAATACAATAGAATAGAATTTTTTATTGGCCAAGTGTAATTGGACACACAAGGAATTTGTCTTGGGGCATATGCTCTCAGTGTACATAAAAGAAAAAATACGTGGGATCTCTAATCCCAAAAATGTGAACTTGACTTTGGAATTATGAACATTGACGCCAACCTCCTTGAGAGTTCTGGGTTGAGAAGAGCGGATGTATCCAAATTTGGCGCTTTTCTGTTAATTGTGTTTATCTCCAGAATTGATGAAAGGCTTCACCTGCTGAACAGTTAATGGTCAAGGCATCCTTGAACTATTCCTTCACAAAGAGTTTCCAAACTGTTGTTGGAGGGGGGGGGGGTTTCCTGCCAGATAGTACTTTAGCCCAAGTATGGAAAGATGGTGGACTGAGAAGATATTGAAATGAAAATAATTGTGCCTACCTTTCCTTCTTCATTTTAAACACGATAGAACAGCTGGGTTAGTACTATGATGAAAAAATCAGAGTTTAAGCCTTTTAGTCAAAAGTTGTTAATGGGAAAGAAAGGCAGGGCAGTATTCCTGAGGTTTTCCTTTTTTTCTAATTCTAGGCCATAATAAATGCTTTACTTTTTAAAATGCCTCGACATTGTTTCTCTTCCCGACCCTGAATAAGTCAACGTATTATTTCCTAAACGCTTCACGTCTGTATATAATCAACTAATAAACGAACAAAGACAGGGTACTCAGCCCTCAATTGAAACCGAATTTCTCACGAAGTTGGGTAGAGGAAGGTTGCTGGAAGCTGATTGGTTACAAGTCAAATCGGACCTGAGTGGAATCCACAAGTCGCGGTAATAGAATGAATGCATCTGAATGGTGTTATAAATGTTCCAGCCTTTAGCGACGCTGATTGCCGGTCGGATCTCTCTGCGTTCGTAAAATGGAAGGGCGGCGAGTGGCGTTGCAGCAGGAGGTGGGGCCGAGGCCGGTGGAAAGTGCAATGACTTTGAAAGAAGATTTGCGAGTAGAATTGGGTGAGGGAGATTCCTAAGAGCTGGGTGTTGTTGTTTTTAATAAATAAAAGGGAGATCGTTATTTGCAGCGAGGAGAATGAAACTATGACACTTAAAGCTTTAACTTCTAGAAAACAGATTTAAAATAGGAGCAGGCGGGGAAGTGTGTTGAGAACTCTGGGTGTGGTTTATTCGTAGATAGGTAAGGACAATTTGAGGTGGCTTTGTAATGAGAGAGAGGAACTGCACATGAACAAATGATCTGAGGGACAGTTTTATAATTGGGGGGGCGAGAGAGAGAGTAGGGTGTGAAGAGAAGTTATTTTGTAAAGGCTGATCCTCAACTTGCCTGTTTGTACATTGGTCCTCCTCAACTGGATGCCCTCCTGATTTGTGTTTCCATTCTGTATATTTAGCTTTAACCCCTGAAATTTTGCTTGTTATTTTAATTTTATATCTCCAAAAGATAGGATGGGGGAAAGAAACACTGGTAGAAAAGTGTTTAAAACACTTTAAAGCAGAAATTAGCCGATTTCATTTCTGTATCATGCAAACTCAAGCTGTATGATTAATAACTTCCATAGGTTGCATGAGCCTGGGAATCTGGGTTAATTGAGTTAACCAGGGTTAAGCATCTACTGATATTTCCCAGGTGTATACAGTAATGCTGAATACATTCAGCCTGAGCTTATCCAATACAAAGGTGTATTCCAAGCCCATAGTAAGCTCAGAAACAGTTGCCCTCGGCTGTGATTCAGAAAGGCTACGAATCAAATTGCCCATTAAGAAAATCCACAGTTGAATTTTCAGGTGGAAAATGGGGGCGGGGAAAGCTTGTGAAAAAAAGTAATTTGTAATATAATACTAAAATTTGGCAAAAGGAAACTGGTTCCAGTAAAATGAGAACAAATGTCTTGTTAAACTCTTGTTTGCTAAAGGCAGTGACAATCAAGAAGTACTGAATGAGATAGCCCAACAAAGCCAAGTACACCTGCTGCCTTCCCTCTACTCGAGGGCATCACCGATGAAAGCTACCCCTGATATGCAGCCAAGCAGTTGCCAGTGGTACCCAGAAGCCATACAAGGTAAGTGACAAGATTCCACTGAGCAATAAGTTGGAGCTCTGAGTTTGTTGTGTGCATCCTGACTCTTTCTCAGTCTGTTGTTATCTAGTCTGATATCCTAAACTCACCTGGGATAATGGTAGTCCAATGCATTGGAAGGAAGCATCGGATTCGGGAAGTGTGCTTTTCCTAGAAAACAAATCTGTGTAGATGGAGTGTACACTCTACACCAAGGGTGTCAAACTGGCAGCCCACGGGCTGGGTGTGTCACACGTAGGCCACGCCCACCCCAGCTCTGAATGGGGGAAATGTCACATGACGGCAATGTGACGTGGCGAGTTTACACCTGCTCTACACAGAGTGCACTATCACGCTACACAAAGATTGCATCAGCATCTAATCTACACAATATATATAATCAATATATTAATACTTTTAATATCTAATATGCATACAATTGCAATAGCAGATTTACATACCACTTCATAGTGCTTTACAGCTCTAAGTGGTTTACAACTGTGGGGGGAAAAAAGCTTGTAAAATTGGGTGCAGCACACTTAACAGAAATTCTGGTTTTGTTGTGCTTACCTGTACTATAATGTTTCATTTGTGCTGTTCTAATATATAATGGATTGGTGTTTTAGGAAAGTTTTTTTATTCATAATGATCTAAAGAAAAATGCTATGCCTCTAAAACCTCAAAAGATAAGTCTAAATGTTCTAATAGCATTATTCATGATTTTTAAATGGGTCCATATTTGCCTTTACTAAAACCAGGGATACACTAGAGCAGTGGGTCTCAACCTTCCTAATGTCGTGATCCTTTAATACAGTTCCTCGTGTTGTGGTGACCCCCCAACCATAAAATTATTCCTAAAACCATTGAAAAAATGTGTTTTTGGATGGTCTTAGGCGACCACTGTGAAAGGGTCATTCGACCCCCAAAGGGGTCCCGCCCCACAGGTTGAGAACCACTGCACTAGAGGATTTTTGAAAACCACAGCATCATGGAATTATATTGCAGGTTTTTTGCCCTCAAGTTCATATTGGGAGTTTTTAGCCCTCAAGTTCATATTTTTTGTGAAAATAAGATTTTTATCACTTTTCTTGGATTTTTGCCCAGTTGTAGGCTGGTTTATATATCCTGGGCTGAGATATGGCTCGTGAATCCAGCAACAGTTATGAATTCGGTAAACTATGACTCACTAGCTAGGATTTATATAGTTGTGTGAACTTGCTAAGAATTCCCCTCAACTGACATGAAATCTATCTTTCCCAAACTGGTACTGTCCATGTATGCTGGGGCTACAGCTCCCAAAATTCCCTGTCAGATTGCTTTAAAACCTATGTATAGTATTGGATTAAATTATTTGAGGGTAAAATGGAGCATAAGGGAATAAGAAAAAACTAGGTACAAGTGACTTCTTGGAAGAAAAATGGTCATACTTATGTTTCTCTTGCCTTATGTAGATGCTATTCTGAAGAGTCAAGAAGCTCTGCGTATGGTGTTGACCAACCAGGCTAAGTTAGAGAATCTTGTGGATCAGCTCCAGAACACCATGTCTTCTATTGAGATTCGAGTCCAAACTATTGAACAAGAAATGAGCGTCTTTGCTCAGTTCAACAAAGAAATCGATCAACTTGGAGATGAAACTGACTTCAATGAGATTGCTTTTTACCCAGGATGAAAGGGTGGTGAGTCCAATTACCATCTCACCACCCTTTCACTGATCTGACTTTTAGCACGTCGTACACTGTGCAATAGAAACAAATGTGATATTTGGCCTGTATCGATATAATTGCTGCTGTTCCAAGAACCTGTTTAACAACTGTTTTAAATTGGCTTATGGAGAATTCTTCTCTCCTGAATCAAAATGTGATTTCTTCTAAGATACAATTAGCCTTGGCCTAGCCCACTGTTTCAGAACCTCAGCAATTTAGATATGTAGATTTCTACTCCTAGAATTCTCCCAGTGTAAGAATTGAAATCCATGCATCCTAATGTTTCTGAGGTGAGAAACATTAACAAGTTACTGGTACTTAAAGAAGCCTCTCACATTATATGTAGTTCATAATCCTCAGCTTTCTGAATGTTTGTTCTGAGGGAGGCCTAAACTGTTTCCTCTTGAGAAACAGCTTTAAAAATGCTATGCAAGAATCTTTTCTTTTCCTCCCTTAAGTAGCACATAAAACGTTTTTTAACATCTGGAAAATTGGTCAGATATGAGCCAAATGAAAAATTCAGAAGTGCCTTTTATTCTGTTCCCATTTCAGCCATGCTAGCTCACATACATGGCACTACTAGTAATTCTAGTGTTAATTAGGGGGGAAATGCTTCCTTGACCAGATTTCAACTGTGAAACAATATTGATGTTGAATTCTGGTGGTGGGTTTCATATAATCTTATCCAGAATGGTTATCTGACACATTCTGTGGTAGTACCAAAACTCTTTTGCCACACCAAATCCCCAAATTGTTTTACCTGGGATACAGTCTTGTGAAGGGCAGTCTGCTGTGGAAAAATAGGCTCTAAATGAACATTGGATTAAATATATGCTGTCAGAGGTGATGGTTCCAATTTATGGGTAGTTCTGTGAATGTACTTTGACATTAAACACAATGGAATGACATTTATGGTGTAACTAATATTGCCGTTGTTTTGGAAGTTTTATTTCAGAGGTATTGGTCCAAACTCTTTAAAAAGGCCCCCTTTTCCCAATCTAGACAGGAAAGAAAAAACAATACAACCACATCTATTTCCGTCTGTGTTCTATAGGAAGAGTTAGAGCTGGGTTAAAGTAAACAATCTTTCCAAAGGTTTAATTCCAATAGAACTGGCCTAAAAACCAAATTGTCCATATCCGGTCCCTGTTGATTTAACAAAACTGCCAGTTCTGGCTTTCAATATTTTGAATATCTGAATATTTTTCCCATGTCAATCTGGATAGCAGGAAAAATCTGCCTAGGTTGAAAATAGGATATTTGACAAAAATTGATGGACTAATGGACATATGGGCTCTCTCAGGCTATCCAGGTTTTAGCTCTCAGGGATTATTATACTAAGCATGATGTCCTCCTCCTCCAAACTCAAATTGAAGGCAGAAAACTGGGAAAACTGCCTTTCCAGGAGCTACAAATTTTTTCTTCAGAGATTACACAAAATAGTTGCTTGCTGGAATGACAGCTGTGTTCCCACTGTGGGTTGCAGCAGGATTTTCCATTCTCACCTGCTTCTGCTTTTCCATTCTCCAACATTTAGGGAGCGTTCTTAGTTACTGAATGTGCTCAGTTTTCAGCCCCGCTAGCTCACATACATAACACAGTTTTAATTCTAGTGCTAATTTGGGGGAAATGCTTCCTTGATCAGATTTCAACTGTGAACAATATTAATCTTGAATTCTGGAAGTGGGCTTGATGTAATCCTAAAGAAAAAGAAGAAAGCAGACATTGTGTATTTGAATGTTATATGTGGCTCGGAGTCACTGTGTACTAGTTGGGAGGCTAATATTGTTTAATATTTTATCTTGACGGATTTTGTAATTATCGTTGCATACCGCCGCTGAGATTCGCTTGAGGTGGCTTATACCTTTAACCAAAGAAAGTTACTGATGATGTTAACCTAGTTTGGGCAATGAAACATCTGCAAGAAAACAACCAAGCTCAGAAAGCACCAAGGACCTCTCATTTCAACTCTAAACTACAACTATTCTCCTTTATGGAAAGGAGCAAGCCCGTTTCGTATAAAAGCGGGAGGAGTGTCACTATAACCTGCGAAGCTGTCTTGCCCTTGTGCAGACCCATGGCCCTTAGGCGCCGGACCTGAAAGGCACCTCCGATCTGATCCGGCTCCTCACCATTGGCCACGAGGAGTTCCGTGCCCGAAATGTTCTGTCTCAAGTCGGCATATGTCGCTTTCGGAAAAGTGATCTGTCGAAGAGAAGCCGAGAAGGGCTCCTCATTGGCGTTGTTGGGGCGCAGTCTGGTAACTCCTGTTTCGCACTGAGTATCAGATGGGGAAGACAGACTCAAATCTGCTTCTCTCTTCGCTTTCCTCCCGCATCTTTCCTCCCTAAGTCAGCGGCTTTGTTAACTTTGGATATTGAGCGGTTCCATCAGCCAAAGAAGGGGGAAATCGGGTCTCTGT
>WNWU01000011.1:952997-963403 GCA_012654045.1 Ptyas mucosa | reverse complement strand
GGCATGGAGATTACTTCGAAATGATTGGAGGTCAGCTGCTTGAGAGCAGAATTAGTTTATTGTTTATAGGAAGGCAGAAACAAATACAAGCACACCTTGTTCGGAGGCTAGCCTGTTTGAGCTGTAAGAAAAACCCCTTTTTATATCCTAAAAGGTCTTTTGATTTTTCTATGTGACCCTTTAAAGTCTTTTGAAATTCTTTTGATTTGGCATGTAAATCCTTTGATTTGTGTGTGTGATTGTTTTATGGTGTTTAAATCCTGTTTTTGTTTGTGATTGGGTTCTTCCGTCCTGGATCTGGCAAATAAGTAATTGTTTTATTGAGCGGTTCCATCAGCCAAAGAAGGGGGAAATCGGGTCTCTGTCGAAGAACAGTAGAATAAAGAAGCTGAGGCTCATCGTTTCCCTTCCAAAGCTCTTGGAAGCAGTGCAGTTTACCTTAAAACCGCCCCCCCTCCCCAATTTCATTTGGCTTAGAGAGAGGCACCTTCCTTTCTCCTGGCCAATCGGTGTTTTAGGATTTGGTTTAGTCGCGCTCCTAATAGGCGTATTTGTTCCTAGTAAAATGGCGTTGGAGCCCTCCCCGTCATAGTAATGCACGACCTTTAGAAGACTACCCAAATTTCTGAATTTATTAACCCGGGGTGTCTTTCCTTACCCACTTTGGACGGGGGGGGGGGGCTCTCACTGCGGGAACTGCTAAAGAAATGCGAGGCAGGGACGCACGCGTTCGCTCACGCCCGTGTTAGATTCCCAAAGAAACGCAAGGAATCTTGACTGGCTCTCCCCAAACAACTCACATTACCGGTAAGAGATTTCACAGCAGCAAAGCAAACCACAAGCAGATTTTCAGCCAACAGGAGGATTTTATTTATTTATTTATTTATTTTTGCTTAATCCTTTTAGCTGATAACAAGGAGTGGTGGTGTGTTTGGGAGAGTGAGCAAGTTTCGTTTTCCATTTCCATTTCATCATTTCTGGTGAGGTTTGGGAAATGGCCTGCCTATCGGCTGCCTGAAGAGCTCTCAAGGGGGAGGAGAATGATCCTCCTCCTCGATTATAAATCTCTGTGGACCTGTGATAGCGCATTGTGCAGAGAGCAGACACCTGAGCAGTTTGCAAATCCGGTGCCTTTTTGCCATTATCTTGGCCAAGTCATTCAAATCGGGCGAGGGGTGGCCAGGTTAGGGAAGGCTGTTCTGCAGCGTGGAAGCCAAAGGTGAGTCATTGATTCCTTCCCTTTGCTCATCAGAATTGAGAACTACCCTGGTGATTTGCAGATTAATTTACTATTGACCGTTTTGACTGATTATGTATCATGAAGTTATCTGCTCCTAGCAGTCACCTAGATGGTTCTCCGTGATGATCTGCCCCGCACTTGTTTTCCCAAATGTAGACACATTGTCACTGTTAACTGAGTGCATATGCCTTGCTACTGGTCTTTCTCTTGGTTTTCCTTCCACATCCCCAGCATTAGAAGCTTTTCCAGAGGGTTGAGTCTTCACATGTATGTCCAAAAGAGGTTAATTTGAGCCTGGTCATTTGTGTCTCAAATGAGAACTCTGGGCTGATTTGTTGGTTGATCCATTGGCTGGTTTTCCTGGCTATCCAGAATACTCTCAGAAGTCTTCTCCAACATCAAGTTCAAAGGCATCAATATTCTTCCTATCCTGCTTCTTAAAAGTCCAACTTTTGCTTCTATAGTTGTCACAGGGAATACCATGGCTTGAACGATTCTGATTAACAGAATAACAGTTGGAAGGGACTGCTAGTCCAACCTCATGCGTAAGCAGGAGATCTTATACCATTTTAGACAAGTGGTTGTCCAATCTCTTAAACCCTCCAGTGATGGAGCATTCACAACTTCTGGAGGCAAGTCGTTCCGCTGATTAATTGTTCTAACTGTCACGAAATTTCTTAGTTCTAGGTTGGTTCTTTCCTTGATCAGTTTCCATCCATCGCTTCTTGTCCTGCCCTCAGGTGCTTTGGAGAATAGCTTGACTCCCTCTTCTTTGTGGCAGCCCCTGAGATACTGGAAGAATGCTATCATGTCTCCCCTAGTCCTTCTTTTCATTAAACTAGACATACCCAGTTCCTGCAACAGTTCTTCATATGTTTTAGCCTCCAGTCTCCTAACCATCTTTGTTGTTCTTCTCTGCACTGTTTCTAGAGTCTCAACATCTTTTTTATATGGTGGCAACCAAAGTATAATCCTAGAAGTCTTCTTTAACTGCATTTTACTGGATTCCTAGTAACATTAGAGCAGTGCCTTATTCTCCCCGCTCCAGGCAGGGTCTACATCAGTGATGGCTAACCTTTTTGCCATCGGGTGCCAAAAGCGGGGGGAGTGCGGTGGGGTCACACGCATGTGTGCCCACATCCATAATTCTATGTGCCCCCCCCCCGTGCTTCCCCCGTTTTTGGCATGTGATGGCACGGTGGGCCCAGTAGGCCCGTTTTTTTGCTCTCCCCAGGCTCCAGAGCCTTTCTAGGAGCCTGGGGAGGGCAAAAACGGCCTCCCCCCCCGAGGCCTCCGGAGGCCAGAAACAGTGTGTTTCCTGACTTCTGGTGGGCCTGAAAATCAGCTGGCTGGCGCACGCATGTGTGCTGGAGCTGAGCTCGCGTGCCCACCGATACGGCTCCGTGTGCCATCTGTGGCACCCGTGCCATAGGTTCGCCATCACGGGTATACATCTTTCATATTTGGAAAAGAAGTTAGAGAAATTGTTTCATATCCTTGGAAACAAGGCTGTGCCAACTCTCTATTGTCCTCTTTCTTTTCAGCTGATATTGCCCCTCTTTTAATAGCAGTGGCTGCAGATGGTGTGCTCTAATGGTTATGAATGGTACTTCTGCTCCTGTTGCTGACATTGTTGTAACGACCTATGACCATGATGGCGAACTTATGACACGTGTACCAGAGGTGGCACACAGAGCCCTCTCTGTGGGCACACGTGCCATCGCCAGCTGCTCTTTTGAGCTCCGGCTCACGCATGCACGCTGGCTAGTTGCTCTTCATGCGCACACTCCAGTGCCGAAAAGGTTAGCCATCAATGACCTATGACATTTCACAACTTTGATAACTTTTTCACATACAAGGTGGTCCTCACGTTTGAACGTCTTAACAGCGCTGAACAAGTGGGACTTAAGATGGTCCTCGAACTTGTGACCATTATAATGTCCCCTGCAGTCATGTGATTGCGCTTTGGGTGTTTAGCAGCAGGTGCACAATTACAGTAGTCACAATGATCCATGATCATGTGATTGCCATTTGCAACCTTCATTTTGGCTACCAGCAAGCAAAATCAATGGGGAAACCTGCAGAATGGCACAAGTCACAGTCATGTGGCTTCCCGTTTAACAACCATGTATGATTTGTTTAATGACCACAACGGTCATTTCTATACATCACAGTCACATAATTTTTCGATTTGTAGCCAAGTCATTTAGAGATGGAGTTGCTGATCTCAACTGTGTTCAATAAATGAGAACTTCCCTGCAATAGCTCACATGAGAAATATGTATTGCTGGGACAATGCAAGTATAATAGTATCATTAATTAAATCCTTAATCGGTGAACATGGGAGAATAGCAATAAAACTTAGACTTATATACAGCTTTACAGTGCTTTACAGCTGTCACTAAGCAGTTTACAGAGCCAGCATATTGCCCCCAACAATTTGTGGGGAAATGGGGCATGCAGAGGCAGCGATAGGTGGCAGTGCCAATGGGGCGGCAGTGATTCCCACAGCCTGGAACAGCTGATAGGCAGTATTCCGGGAGGCAGATCCAACCGCCAATCAGCTGCTTGTGCTAAATCAGGCTGTGCTTTAAGCTGACTGGGCTGTTTGCTGTTTGCTGCAAGGAGGCAAATTGCTGAGAAGCAGAGGCAGATTTTTTTTTTTCATGTTTTCCTCCCCAAAAGCTAGGTGCGTCTTATACTTTGGAGCATCTTACAGTCTGAAAAATATGGTAAACCAGAGACATTCCTGTTAGGGATATTTACAGAAAAATATAAGAAGGAAATAAAATACTTGATACTACATATTTTAACAGCCACTCGCATAGTTTATGCCCAGAATTGGAAAAAAGGAAATGATACCTATAGATGAAGAGTTTAATTTAAAAAATCTTGGAATGTGCTGAGATGGATAGATTAACAAAAGAACTTAAAGAAAAGGAGGACACAGAATATTACATGATTTGGCATAAATGGTACAAGTGGTTGGAGGAAAAGAAAAATGAGGAAGAAAAATAGGGAAATTGATAGAAATGTTAAAAACTAATGAAAGAATTTGTTTAAGCATTAGAATTAAGAAATTGTTATGAATGACGAGAAATATATTGTAATTAAAATGAAGGGTACAAGTAAATTGGAATAATACAAAGAGAAATAAGGGGAAATTGTGTATAACAAAGTAAGACCATCAGGAATTAACATATATACATATATATATATATATATATATATATATATATATGTCTTTGTTTTCGGGTTTTCTCCCGCGTAAAATTGGAAGTGTCTTGGCAATGTTTCGACGAAGTCTCATTCGTCATCTTCAGGCTGGTGTTCACCCCCATCCAATCAGAGCACAGCCAACCCCCCATCCAATCAGAGCACAGCCAGGCCCCCAACCAATCAAAGCACACCTCCACCCAATCAGAACACAGCCATGCTCCCACCCAATCAGCTCCCACCCCCACTGGCAGTTAAAAGGAAGAAACAGCTGCGATCACACATTGCTCCTGGAAGCACGAAGCCGAGAACACCAGCCTGAAGATAACAAATGAGACTTCGTCGAAACGTTGCCAAGACACTTCCAATTTTACGCGGGAGAAAACGTGAATAACCAAAGACCTACATACAAATACCCGCGAAAACCTCAGAAAACATATATATATATACAGTCATGGCCGTAAATGTTGGCACCCCTGAAATTTTTCCAGAAAATGAAGGATTTCTCACAGAAAAGTATTGCAGTAACACATGTTTTGCTATACACGTGTTTATTCCCTTTGTGTGTATTGGAACAAAACCAAAAAAGGGAGGAAAAAAAGCAAATTGGACATAATGTCACACAAAACTCCAAAAATGGGCTGGACAAAATCATTGGCACCCTTTCAAAATTGTGGATAAATAAGATTGTTTCAAGAATGTGATGCCCCTTTAAACTCACCTGGGGCAAGTAACAGGTGTGGGCAATATAAAACTCACACCTGAAAGCAGATAAAAAGGAGAGAAGTTCACTTAGTCTTTGCATTGTGTGTCTGTGTGTGTCACACTAAGCATGGACAACAGAAAGAGGAGAAGAGAACTGTCTGAGGACTTGAGAACCAAAATTGTGGAAAAATATCACCAATCTCAAGGTTACAAGTCCATCTCCAGAGATCTAGATTTGCCTTTGTCCACAGTGCGCAACATTATCAAGAAGTTTGCAACCCATGGCACTGTAGCTAATCTCCCTGGGTGTGGATGGAAGAGACAAATTGATGAAAGGTGCCAACGCAGGATAGTCCGGATGGTGGATAAGGAGCCCCAAACAAGTTCCAAAGCAATTCAAGCTGTCCTGCAGGCTCAGGGAGCATCAGTGTAAGCGTGAACTATCCGTCGACATTTAAATGAAATGAAACGCTATGGCAGGAGACCCAGGAGGACCCCACTGCTGACACAGAGACATAAAAAAGCAAGACTACAGTTTGCCAACATGTACTTGAGTAAGCCAAAATCCTTCTGGGCAAACGTCTTGTGGACAGATGAGACCAAGATAGAGCTTTTTGGTAAAATACATCATTCTACTGTTTACCGCAAACGGAATGAGGCCTACAAAGAAAAGAACACAGTACCTACAGTGAAATATGGTGGAGGTTCACTGATGTTTTGGGGTTGTTTTGCTGCCTCTGGCACTGGGTGCCTTGAATGTGTGCAAGGCATCATGAAATCTGAGGATTACCAACAGATTTTGGGTCGCACTGTAGAGCCCAGTGTCAGAAAGCTGGGTTTGCGTCGGAGATCTTGGGTCATCCAGCAGGACAATGACCCCAAACATATGTCAAAAAGCACCCAGAAATGGATGGCAACAAAGCGCTGGAGAGTTCTGAAGTGGCCAGCAATGAGTCCAGATCTCAATCCCATTGAACACCTGTGGAGAGATCTTAAAATTGCTGTTGGGAAGAGGCGCCCTTCCAATAAGAGAGACCTGGAGCAGTTTGCAAAGGAAGAGAGGTCCAAAATTCCGGGTGAGAGCTGTAAGAAGCTTATTGATGGTTATCGGAAGCGACTGATTTCAGCTATTTATTCCAAAGGGTGTGCAACCAAATATTAAGTAAAGGGTGCCAATGATTTTGTCCAGCCCATTTTTGGATTTTGTGTGACATTATGTCCAATTTACTTTTTCCCCTCCCTTTTTTGGTTTTGTTCCAATACACACAACGGGAATAAACATGTGCATAGCAAAACATGTGTTACTGCAATACTTTTCTGTGAGGAATACTTCATTTTCTGGAAAAGTTTCAGGGGTGCCAACATTTACGGCCATGTGTGTGTGTGTGTGTGTGTGTGTGTGTGTATGTCTTATTGTTTTATGTTATAATAAAATAAAAGAAGAAAAAAAGAAAAATACGGTATATTATTTTATTTAATTTCCTAATATGATTTATGTTGATTGCTTATTTTGGAGGCCAAAATAATTAAAAATGTAAATATAGTTTCTGGGAAATACACATTACCATATTTTTCAGCGTATAAGACACACCTGACTATAAGATGTACCTAGATTTTAGAGGAGGAAAACAAGGGGAAAATATTCTGAATCAAATGGTGTAGTAATATATTTAATAAAATATAGCAGAATAATTTTTACAACCACGTGAAGTCAACAGCGGTATTAAGAACCATCATCACTGTCATTAACAAATGAGAGACTTCGAGGTTCAAGCACTCTTCTGATTTTCTGGAAACCCCAAGAACTCATCATCACTAGTGTCAGAATTTAGGAAGTTCAGTTGTTCACAATCACCGATACCACTTTCTTGGCTACCTCCATATAGGATACCATCTTCAGTTCCATCTAAGGCATTGCTAATGCCACTTTTTTTTGAATGACAGTGTAACAATTTCGTCCTTCACTGAGTGCCATGATGTTTTCACCCATTCACAAACTTGAGTGACAGTGGGCCTCCTCATTCATCCAGTAGGTGTCAGATCATGATTACCAGCAGCCATCCATTTGTTCCACTCTTCTCGCATGTAGACTTTGAATGGTTTATTGATGGAAACGTCAAGAGGTTGCAACTGGCTGGTAAGACCCTCAGGAATTATGGCTGGATGAGTCTTCATTTCTCTGAATCTTTACTTTGTGGTTTCACTAAATTGGTCGAGCACTAATAAAGCAGGTTTTTTAGAAGCCCTCCAGGACGTTTGGACCACACTTTTTCGATCCATACTCTCATTCCATTTTTGTCCATCCATCCTTTCTCATGGACATAGATAACAATACTTCTTGGACAGTGGTGGGTTGCTCCCAGTTCGCACCGGTTCTCAAGAACCGGTAATAGTTCGGTAATAAGATTGGCTGGCCACGCCCCCGAACCGGTTCCCGGCCTGGTCGCCATTCACTTACTCCACCCACTCCCAATCTATTGCTGCCTCCTGAGTCCCAGCTGATGGCTGGAGGGAAAAAAACTGTTTAAACTCTTGCTGTGGGGCTTCAAAGGGCCGTCCTACAGCTGATCAGTGTTAAAAGAAAACAAATGAGTAGACCGGTGCCTGCAAAAATAAATTGGTAGACCCAGTGGTGGGATTCTACTTCGGTAGTTAAGTAGTTAAATAGTTAAGCCATGGTTGCCAAAGTGGGCGGTACCACCCCCTGGGGGGCGGTGGGATGCCTTAGGGGGGCGGTAAGAGGCAAGGGGGGTGGCAGGGGGGCGCTAGAGGCAAAAGGGGGCAACAGGGGTGGCTAAGTGGCAAGGAGGGTGGCCCTCACCTTTTGGCCTGTTACCTCCTTGCAAGCAAACAGCAGGAAAAAAACAACTCCTTTCAGCTTCAGCATAGGGTTGATTAGATCTGCCTCTCCACTCTCAGCTGATTTGCTCTCAGCGTTGGGCTAGCCTGCTTGCTCCAAAGAGCTAAATTGCTGGAGCAGATTTTTTTTTCTCCTTATGCAAATCAAGCTCAAAACGAAACTGAAAGTAAAGCAGTGTGTTGGCTGTTAGGTTAGAAAATTAGGCAGAGGCAGATTTCTTTTCTTTTTCCTCACCAAAAAAGGTAGGTGCAAACAATGGGAAATTTAGGGCAAAAGAGGAGAGTTCAAGATTTTAAAACACAAAAGAAAAAAAGCTCTATATAACTAGGGAATTGTAATAATTGAGATACTATTAATTGTATATTGTGTTGAAAGCAGAAATGGTTAAGTTGTGGTTTGGAGGAATATATGGGGGAAATTATTTGGTTTATTATTATTGGTAAATATAATTAATTGATTTGTAAGAAATTGGATTGCATGGAAATAATTGGAATATTCATGATCATATTGATTAATATACAAAAAAGATAGTTATATAACTAATTGATTTATATTAAAATGTTGAATTTGTATTGAACAACTGTAATATTACATAATTAACCAGTGTAAAGATGGATATAAAAATAGATGACAATGGGAAGAGGTATAATATAGAATAGAAGGGAAAAATTGAATTTGATTAAGATTAGAGATGAGGATGAAGGGTAATATTGGTTTTTTTAAAAAAATAGATGAATAAATATGGCAAAAAGGAAATATAGAAATTGTAAATTTAATTGAAATGACAAAACACTGTTTAAATTTGTGAACCGGCCAAATACTCTGTTCAAAGAAAATACATTGTATGTTTGTATGTGTGTTTCTAATTATTGCTATTTATTCATATTTGTTCTCTTTTATTCTTTAAAGTTTAACAATTTATTCTTTATCTTAATATCTTTATATTTGTTTGGGGTTGCCTTTCTTCCCTTTCATCTTTTTTATTGTACAGCAATCTTTCTCCTCAAACCTACCACCTCTCTCTTTTCTTTCCTTCTTAGTTTCTCTTCCCACCCCTCTTCTTCTCCTCCCTACTTCCTCTTCCTTTCTCCTTCTCCTCCTCTCTTCCTCCCTCTCTTAACCTCACTCCTATTCTAATTTCCCTTCTCTTCCTTCCTCCCTTCTCTTCCTTCCCTCTCTCTCCTTCCTTCATCTCTCTCTATTGCTGTATCCTTTTGTGCATATGGACTACTCAGAGGGCTGAAAAAGTTATTTTTGACTGGTCCTCGCACTTTTGACCAATCCTCGAACTTACGACTGTCCTCACATTTTGTTTTTGCCCTATCTTGTCACCATGGTGAAGAGAAGCAGTTGTGAAATGAGTGACATGGTTGTTAAGAATGCTGCACGGGCATAAATGTGAGGATGGTCATAAGTGTGAGGACCAGTCAAAAGTGCGAGGACCTGTCAGAAATGACTTTTTTCAGCCCTCTGAGTAGTCCCTATACACATAGCCATGGCCACCCGGTCACATGACCAGCTAGCCACGCCCACCCAGTCACATGACCTCCAAGCCACACCCACAAAATAAGCCACGCCCACAGAACCGATAGTAAAAAAATTTAGAACCCACCCCTGCTCTTGGAATCACTTCTTTTGGGAAGATTTTCCTTTTGAATAGTAACATTGGTGGCAATTTGGTGCCGTCTGCACAGCAGGACAACACAACCATGTAATGTGTTTTCTCATGTCCTGAGGTTTTCACGGTTATGCTTTTGGCACCTTTCACATCAACAGTCTTATTAGAAGGCACATCAAAGGTTAGCGGGACTTCATCCATATTCCCAGTCTGGCCAATTTCAAAATTATTTTTGTTCCTGGAATCTATCACAAATGTATGAAAAGACAGAATCTTAGATTCATACTCTTGGCATTTTTTTGCGCAATTCTAGTTTTGGTGCGCATAGGAAGGCCATATCGCCTCATAAATCTGAAGCACCATGATGGTGATCCAATAAAATCTTGTCTTTTGCTTTGACATCCTTGTACCAGGAAGTAGCATCAGGAGGTACCGTAGTATTTTTCTGCAAGAAAAAACAATAATGTGTCCTTTATAACAGTACAGAGTACTGTAGCTGAAACCATGTTCATACATTCATACACAAGATACCGGTATACCGTATACAGTACATGCAACACTGGCTCATTACGCCCCTGCCCCAGGGGTGAAATGTAAAATTCGTTACTACCGGTTCTGTGGGCGTGGCTTGGGGAGGTGGGGTAATGTAACTGGGTGGACGTGGCCTTTTTAAAAAAAATTTTAACCTTTCAAAGCATTTTTTTCTAATGCTTTGAAAAGCCTCTCTGCCGATCAGGAAACTCAGCTGGGATCGTCAGAGACTTTTC
>WNWU01000011.1:935166-947997 GCA_012654045.1 Ptyas mucosa | reverse complement strand
CTTTTAAAAGCATTTTTTCTACAACCTCTTCCGACGAAAAAATGCTTTTAAAAGTAAAAAAAAAAAAAGCCTCTGATGATCGTGCGGCTCAGCTGGGCGTGGTCCGAACCGGGAGCATTTCACCCCTGCCCTGCCCTAAACTAAGAATAGCAAGCTGAGAATTTTAGGACATTGGTGATTCTTTTCCTGCCTAATCCTAATCCTAACCCTTTACAAAGACAAACAGGCACTAAGCCTAAGCCTAACCCCTTAACCCTAACCCTTGCCTGCCTTCTCCGGCGCTAGAAGCCAAGCCATACCTCTCTCTGTGTCTCGGCTCACAGTGCAAGCACTCCATACAGTCCAGGAGGTGCGGCAGGCCCAGCAATGCAATGGGGCAGCAGGTCCAGCAGTGATACAATGGTGTGGCAGGTCCGGAGGTGGGGTGGCAGCAGGGCCGGATTTAGATGAAAAGAGGCCCTAGGCCCGTGATGGCGAACCTATGGCACGCGTGCCACAGGTGGCACGTGGAGCCATATCTGTGGGCACGCGAGCGTTGCCCTAGCTCAGCTCCAGCACGTATGTGTGTGCCAGCCAGCTGATTTTTGGGCATTTTGGGCCCACTGGAAGTCGGGAAATGGGCCATTTCAGGCTTCCAGAGGGCCTCTGGGGGAGTGGAGAAGGCTGTTTTCACCCTCCCCAGGCTCCTAGAAAGCCTCTGGAGCCTGGGGAGGGCAAAAAGCAGGCCTATGGGGCCTACCAGGCCATCGCGTGCCAAAAGCAGAGGGAGCATGTGGGGGTCATGCGTGCATTCACAGGGGGGGCGTATTGAATTATGGGTGTGGGCACAGATGCATGCGACCCTCCCACGGTCCCTCCACTTTTGGCACGCGACAGCAAAAAGGTTAGCCATCACTGCCCTAGGATATTCCACTTATGAGGCCCTTTCACCTCCCATTTTTAAGTTTGTAAATTTTGCTAACAATTTGAATGTAGGCCCCTCTTGATCTTGAGGCCTTAGGCTGAAGCCTAGTTAGCCTAAAGGAAAATCCGGCCCTGGGTGGCAGGTCTGGCAGTGAGTGGGACGGCAGATCCAGAGGTCTGGCGGCGAGGCGGCAGGGCGGCAGGTCCAGCAGCAATGCGATGGGGCAGCAGGTCTGGCAGCGTGGTGGTGGCAGGTCTAGCAGAAATGCGAAGGGGGCGGCAGGTCTGGCAGTGAGTGGGGTGGCAGGTCCGGAGTTTTGGTGGCAGTGTGGCAGGCCCAGTGGCGGGGTGGCAGGGTGTCCTTGGCTAACTGCTCGACTGTTGGAATCAGCTGATTCTCCTCAAGTTAACAAACGGTTCTGTCGAACTGTTTGAATCCCACCTCTCTGATTGGCGATTGGAGAATATTGCCAATCAGCTGTCTGCCAGAATACCGCCAATCAGCTGCTTGTTGCTGTTGCCACGATTGCCACAGCACCAACTCCCTTCCCCCCTCCCCCCAGGTATGGCTGATGTAACATTCGGTGTATAAGACACACCCAGTTTTTCACTCTCTTTTATGAGGGGGTGGGGGGAAGTGCGTCTTATACTCCCAAAAATATGGTATATGTGCAGGTAGTCCTTGACTTATGATCACTCATTTAACAGTCACTTATGATGTTAACGTGACAACAGGTCCTCACACGTTTGACTTTCACAGTGTCCCCATGGTCAAAATTTGGGCACTTGGCAACCAGCAAGTATTTATCCTTGTTGCGGTGTCTTTAAGTCATGTGTTATTGCCATTTGTGGCCTTCTCAGGTGGCTTATGGCAAGCGAACTCAATGGGGAAAGCTGGATTCACTTAATGACAATGGGGATTCATTTAATGACTGGTGATTCACTTAACGACCAACAGCAAAGTGGATCATAACATTGAGCCCGCCTTATTTAATGACTGCATCCAGTAGTGTTGGATAGAACCTTGGATAGTACAGTGGTCTAAAGCCCTGTTATTAACATCAGCTGCCTGCAATTATTGCAGGTTCGAATCTCACCAAGGCTCAAGGTTGACTCAGCCTTCCATCCTTTCTAAGGTAGGTAAATTGAGGACCCAGTTTGTGGGGGCAATAAGCTGACTTTGTATAAATATACAAAAGTATGAAGGCTATTGCTTAGCGCATTGTAAGCCGCCCTGAGTCTCCGGAGAAGGGCGGCATATAAATCAAATTAAAATAAAATAAATAAATAAAATAAAAAATAAATAAAGTGTTGAAAGTTCCAGTTCCCTTTGTGGTCATAATCAAGGACTACCTATAAAGCATCTGACCAAGCTGTTTTTTAATTTGTGTTTGGTAATGGGATAAACTAAAGAACTAGGAGTTAGCTACCTTCTCAGATAAGGGGCAGCTTGCTCTCGTGAGGCTGGGCAATCTTAACAAAATCTTCACCCCTTTAAAAGGTCAAAGAAAACCATTTAGAGCAGAGGTGAAATGCTCCTGGTTTGGACCGGCTCGGGCAAGTAGGTAGCAATGGCGGCGGGCAGTTCGGAGAACTGGTAGCAAAAATCCCTGCCCCCGCCCCCCCCCATGCCCAGGTGAGCCGCGCGATCATCAGAGCCTTTTTTTTCTTTTAAATGGCTCTGATCAGCCAAGCTCTGACGATCCCAGCTGAGTTGCCTGCTAACAGGTAGCAAAAATCCCTCTCCCACTCCCCTCCAGCTTGCTTACCTTAGCTGCTGGTCGCAACACCTGCCTTGCTTGGCTTGCTGTAAACCATGCAATCCATTGCATCAGGAAGCAACTGAATCTCCCTGCCTGCAATCAAGCTCATCGGTGAGCAGCTCTATCTGCCTGCCTGCCTTCCTGCCTGCAGGGGTCTCCAACCTTGGCAAGGAAAGCCGGCTGGCTGAGGAATTCTGGGAGTTGAAGTCCACAAGTCTTAAAGTTGCCAAGGTTGGAGACCCCTGTTCTATTGGGTAAGTTTTTTTCCCGTTTGGGAGCTTTAAAAAAATAGTTAATTGGGTTTTTTTTAAGTTGTTCTTTTTTTTGACCTAGCCACAAGTTTAGGAAGTTTTAAATTTAGCTGCTTTTATATAAAAATAAAAATAAATAAAAATAAAATAATATTTGTGCAGCTTTCTGAGATTTAGTGTGTTTCTGTAGTGTTTCACTCTAATTACACAAACACACAAAATCTCACAAAGCTGTATGTGGAATTTTGTGTGTATAAAGTGTGAAACTTGGTTTTTTGGGCTTTTTGTGGCTTTGTGAGGTTCCTGCTTGTTGCAGGAGCCATTTTGGGTCTAGCACAGCTGCTTTTACATTGTGGGTGAGCCAGTTGTGTTGTGTTGTGTTTTGTAGATTAAAAAAGGGCAAAGAAGTGACATTGACTTGGCCACGCCCATCTGACCAACAAGCCAAGCCCACCCAGTCACCTTACCACCAAGCCCCACCCACCCACTAATTAAGCCACGCCCACAGAACCGGTAGCAAAAAAAATATAGATTTCATCCCTGATTTAGAGGCTTTGCCAGTACTGTGGCAGTTATGGCAATATTTTGTGTCCCATTTTGTGGCTTACGAGTCCCTAATTCCAAACTCTTTTTTTTCCTTGAAAGCTTTTGCCACTATGAAAGAGAAGAATAATTTCCCTAACCCTTTTCTGATTGATGAAGAAGCTAATGAGTTCAAACTGGTTTATAGAGCTTTCTACCCGAAGAAAGTCTGGGGGCTCTTCTTACAACAATCCACAATGTTGTGGCGTAACATAAAGAGTGGCATCAAAAATACAGTGTCCTGTGTCTTCCACAAGTACCCACTGACTGTGCCTTCCATCAAAAGTGTCACCTTGGCTTTCATCCTGTTTTTTTTGGCTTTTTCATTATTTTTATTATTGAAGGAAGATAGGCTAGTTGCAAGGTATCCATTTGGGTACCACGAGACCGTCATTGTCCCTATGAAAGAAGCGGCCCCTAAAAATCTCACTGTGACAAGCCTGCTGGAAGCCCGGAAATCGGAGCCATTTTGTGAGGCCATGGAAAATTGCTTCGACACAGCCATCAAGGAATTCACATTGGAGCCACAGATTGTAAAGGAGAATGCCAAGATGATCCTTGAGTGTAACGGAACGAGGAAGGAGTTTGTGTCAGGAAAAGGAGAAAACTATATCGGGGTGTTCTGGGTGGACGGCCAAACACATTACACGGTCAAAGAAGCCAATTCACAAGTCTATGTAGCAAGGCTGAGGCGCCAATGTTTACCACTCAACGTTGCCAGCATCTTGAATGTCGACCAACAGCTGGCCTCCCTTGAAGGATCAGAGGAGCTGCGGCAGTGCCTAAATGAGATAATAGAGGAATTTCCCAAAGAACCGCATGCTGTGCAGGACGATGCTGTGTTGGAGGTCTCATGCGGAGGGAGTAATGTGACGTTCCGCTCGGGAGCTGGAAAGAATGAAATCAACGTATACAAAGATATGCAGGGGAAGATTGTATTTAATGTTAAAGGTAGAGGATGGGCTTGGTGGACCCGATTATTCGTAAGGCACTAAGTTAAGGAACGATATCAAAGAAGACAGTGTGGGTGGAAACTCTGGCGTTCTGCTGTAGAGGCAAATGATTTACAAATAGTCCTTGACTTATGACCACAACTGAGGCCAAAATTGCTGTCGCTAAGCAAGACAGTTGTGAAATGAGTTTTGCCCCCACTTTATGACCTTTATGAGTTGTTAAGTGAATCACTGCAATTCTTACTGTGTTTCCCCGAAAATAAGACCCATTCTTATTTTCTTTCGCCCTCCGAAATAAGTGCTAGGCCTTATTTTCGGGGATGACTTAATTTTTTTCCCCTACCCTTGTTTGTTGTGCTGATGCATGCACGAGTGGCGGCCCCAGTGTGACGAGCCTCATGACGTCCTGCCGTAAGTGCACCGGCGTGATGAACCTTGCAGAACGCCGCGGCAGTGCCACCACTCATGCGCAACACCACAAGTGGCTTCACCGGTGTGACGAGCCTTGCAAAGACCCGTTTCTGGCGGATTTTGAGGGAGAGAAACAAGCCAGGGTCTCTGATGCATCTGCTTTCCTTGTTCCACCACCACCTACCGCGCTTGATTTTTAAGTCTGCGCCTCGTCCCACCTCGTACAATCAAATGGTGGGTGGGGCTTAACTACGCCTTATTTTGGAGTGGGGCTTATTTTAGGCGCAGGTGTGAAAATCGGGCTAGGGCATGTTTTTGGGGTATGTCATATTTGGAGAAACATGGTAATAATACAGTTAAGTAAATCTGGCTTCCCCATTGACTTTGCTTGTCAAAAGGTCACAAAAGGTGACACTGCAACCGTCATTTAAGCAGGCCAGTTGCCAAGCATCCAGATTTTAATTGCATGACCATGGGGATGCTGCAATGGTCGTGTGAAAAACAGTCCATAAGTCACTTTTCCCCCCCACTTGCCATTGTAACTTTGAACGGTCACTAAATGAATGTTTTTAAGTCAAAGACTACCTGTATTACAAACAGAAGCATCTTACTGGGATCCTACCAGTGTACTGGGCCTATCGATCGTTTGGCCGCTGATCGATTATTGCTTGTTTTACATAATCAGAATGTTTGATCAGCTCACAATTCCAGAATTTCTTCACTCAGTAAACAGCTGTGGATAAATCATAACTCCACATAAAAAAAATAATTAATGGTCAGAATCTTGCAGGGCGACAATCACTATCTCCAGGAATCCATCAATGCTATATTTTCCACATTGTGTTCTTCTGCTGTCTTTTTAATGATTGCTTAAATAAAGTTTTAAATTATTAACTGGGTATTCTGTTCCTTCTATGATATCCTTGGTTTCTAAACACCCTCTTTCCAATTCAACTGTTAGGATATGTTTTGGATACAGTTCCCACAATATTTGTATTACAATGAAGATAAAAAGGAGACAAGATGTTTTTTCCCTGTCTCGGCTTTCTCACAGCGAAGGGTTTGGCAGTGATATTTGGTGGTCCAAGGTGTCAAATGGGGGAGCAAAGTCTTCTCCAAAGAGATGCTTTGTCTTAGCCACCAGGAAGTTGTTAATGATGTGAGCCTATGAAGACTTCATAGCGCATTGTAGACAAAAATCTGATAGAAACAGGTCCAGAAGATTATTAATAGGAAGGTTTAAGTGGGAACACTCTATAGGTAGCCCTCAAATTACAAACACAATTGAGCCCAAAATTTCTGTTGCTAAGTGAGTTTTAGCCCATTTTATCTGTCTTGCCACCGTTGTTAAGTGAATCACTGCAATTGTTAAGTTAGTAACGCGGTTCTTAAATAAATCTGGCTTCCCCATTGACTTCGCTTGTCAGAAGGTCACAAAAGGGGGTCACGTGACCTTGAGACACTGCACCCGTCATAAATATGAGTCCGTTGCCAAGCTTATGAGGTTTGATCACATGACTGTAGGGAAGCTGCAACGGTCATGTGAAAAAGTCATATGTCACTTTTCTCAGGGCCATTGGTAACTTTGAACAGTCTCTAAATGAACTGTTGTAAGTCGAGGACTACCTGTACTGTAGATGAAAACGGGAGAAGAGGCACTGGGTAGAAATTGGAGCAAGCAAAAGGAACACTTTCTCAACAGCATCTACTACGTCTGCTAAGGCAAGAGAAAATTTACATTTTTGTACACTGTAGTTTGATTCAAAAACACCAGAAAGCTAACACTAGAATTGGAGCTTGAATCGATTAAATACTTTGCAGAAACGCACTGTCTTACACATTGGCAAAAAAAATCAAAACATAAATTACAAATTAGATGGACATGACCTTGTAGATGACCCTCACTCTGTCCTTGACCTCTGACCTTGGAGTACTCATTTCTAAAGATCTAATTGCCCGAGCCCACTGTAACAACATTGCCAAAAAGGCATTAAGAGTTGTTAACCTAATCTTGCATAGCTTCTTCTCTGGTAATGTACTACTAACTAGAGCATACAAAACGTTTGCTAGACCAATTCTTGGAATACAGCTCATCTTGTCTGGAACCCGCACTGCATATCAGGCATAAATACAATCAAGAGAGTCCAGAGATATTTTACAAGTAGAGTCCTCCATTCCACTAACCGCAATAAAATACTTTATGCCACCAGACTCCAAATTTTGGGCTTAGACAACTTAGAACTATGCCGACTTCAGTCTGACGTAAGCATAGTACATAAAATTACTTGCTACAATGTCCTTCCTGTCAATGACTACTTCAGCTTCAACCACAACAATACACAAGCAAATAATAGATACAAACTCAAGGTAAACCGTTCCAAACTCGATTGCAGAAAATATGACTTCAGTAACAGAGTTGTCAATGCCTGGAATGCACTACCTGACTCTGTAGTTTCTTCCCCAAACCCCCAAAACTTTAACCTTAGACTGTCTACTGTTGTCTTCACCCCATTCCTAAGAGGTGTGTAAGGGGCGTGCATAAGTGCACCAACGTGCCTACCGTCCCTGTCCTAATATTCCTTTTTACTTACTCTTTTCATGTATTCATAATTCAAGTTTATACTTTTATCTGTTATCTTATATATCCTTGACAAATAAACTTATGATTATGATGAAAATAATTACCTGAATCATTAGAAGAGTGTAAAAAAGGACAGTCCTGAGCTATTGTCTGCAAAAGTGGATCTAAAATTATTGTAAAATAGCAAACAGTTCAGGGGCTCTTCTGTTGAACAGATTTTACATTTTGAAAGTAGCATTCTTTGAATCTTGGTAACGTTCCCACTTAACATTCAAAGGATGTTTCCTGTAATCTCTCTTCAGTTTCCAAACTTGAATATAACTGTGTGCAACTCCAGATTTAACCAGTGAGAGAAATTTCTACTCAAGATATTTTTTCTTCTGCTGGAACAAATAGAACTAATGCTGTTTGAATAACTAAATTATACAGTAAATAATGCTGCTGGTCAGTTTGATACAGCTAAATTTCAACGATAGTGCTTTGAAATAGGCCTAGTTTAACGTTTTAAGGTTGGCAGTTCAGCGGTTCGAATCCCTAGTGCCGCATAACGGGGTGAGCCCCCGTTACTTGTCCCAGCTTCTGCCAACCTAGCAGTTCGAAAGCACGTAAAAAATGCAAGTAGAAAAATAGGGACCACTATTGGTGGGAAGGTAACAGCATTCCGTGCACCTTTGGCGTTTAGTCATGTCGGCCACATGACCACGGAGACGTCTTTGGACAGCACTGGCTCTTCGGCTTTGAAACAGAGATGAGCAGCACCCCCTAGAGTTGGGAACGATTAGCATGTATGTGCGAGGAGGGCTTTACCTTTTAGTGTTTTGAAAAATTGCAGGTGTTACATTAATGAGTAAAAGTAATAATATAGCAGTCTGATTGCTTGTGAAATTATTAAACACCACAGACGCATCTGAACCCAGATCACGTCCAAGGTGTTTAGCTTAGCAGTAAGACGGAGTCTCTTACCATGAAAAGAACAGAGCTTTTTAGCATAACATGATGATTTAACTGGGATATTAAAATCACCCAGTTGAAAATCTGGGTTATTTCAGGTTGATAACCAAGAAATACCCTGTTTCCCCCAAAATAAGACCCAACTGGAAAATAAGTCCTAGCATGATTTTTCAGGATGCGCGTAATATAAACCCTACCCCCAAAATAAGCGACAGTTAAGATTGTCAGCCAAGTGGTACATTTAGTACTGTAGTTCCCCAAAAATAAGACCTAACCAGAAAACAAGCCCTAATGTGTCTTTTGGAGCAAAAATTAATATAAAACCCAGTCTTATTTTGGGGAAAACACAGTAAATTCTTCAACAAAGTGGTTGATAACCATGATTACACAACCAATTGGAAATGTCAATTTTGCAAACCAGGAACTCAAATGAATCTAAGACCATTGTGAAAGGACAGACATTTGCAGATGTTCGTTTGTAGCCAAGATCAAATGCCCATCTTGATATTTTGGTCCAGGACTTGTAATAATTCATAATGCCCATTAGCAAAGAATTGCTATGCTTAAACTACCATGCAGACTCAGCCACAAATAAAACAAGATCGTTAAGAACTTGGATTGAAACTGTACAGAGAAAAGTGACCTAGGACTGGTCCTTGCATGAACGACTGTCACAGCATCCCCATGGTCACATGATCAAAATTTAGGCACTTGGCAACCAGTGGTTGCAACATCCCAGAGTCTTGTAAAATTCCCATTTGTAGCCTTCCAAGATGGCTTCTGACAAGCCAAGTTAATGGGGAAAGCCGGATTTGCTTAAGAACCAGTGTGATTCATTTAAACAGCTGCAGTGATTTCCTTGACAATTGTGGCAAAAAGGTCATAAAATGAGGGGTGACTCACTTAACAACCCCCTTGCTTAGCAATGGTCCCAACTGTGGTCATAAGTCAAGGACTACCTGCGGTCTGTGCTTGCCTAATTCTAGAATTTCCAAATGTTGTTTTCCCCATAAGAAAAGTTTGCTTTCTCCTTATCCTAATGGGCTCAGTTTATCTCTGTGGCTGAGCTAAACGTTTGTCCTTTCATTCCTTTCTTATCTGTTACATGACCCTTTGCTTCTCTGTAATAATAAAACTCTATCTTCCCTTCTAAAATGGCATTGAGGGGTTTTTTTTCCTAACAGGAGCATTTAACTCCAACAGACAATACATCCCAAGCTTTGTGAAAGTAGCCAATAATTTATAAACATTTATTAAAATTTGTACTGCCTTGACACAGGGATGAGGAACAAGAATTTGGTTTCTGATAGTGAACGGACAGGGCTGCTAAGCAAGATTAGATTCCCAGAAAATGAGGATTTTTTTGAATATGTTTCAAATGATCAGAAGAAGAAACAGGGCAGTATTGCTGCAGAATTAGAGAGAGGTAAATACAGATAGTCCTCAACTTATGACCACAATTGAGTCCCAAATTTCCATTGCTAAGCAAGACAGCAGTTAAATGAGTCCCCCCCCCCATTTTATGACCTTTTTTTGCACAGATGTTAAGTGAATTACCACAGTTGTTAGTAACATGGTTGTTAAATGAATCTGGCTTCCCCTATTGACTTCACTTATCAGATGGTCGCAAAAGGTGATCACAAGGCCTCAGAACACCACAACTATCATAAATACGTGGCAGTT
This sequence comes from Ptyas mucosa, assembly GCA_012654045.1. Classification (NCBI taxonomy): domain Eukaryota; kingdom Metazoa; phylum Chordata; class Lepidosauria; order Squamata; family Colubridae; genus Ptyas; species Ptyas mucosa. Next base: position 937,919 of record WNWU01000011.1, on the reverse strand, counting down.
GCCAAAGCATCTGAATTTTGATCACGCAACCACGAGGATGCTGCAACTGTTGGGTGAAAAATGGTCATCAGTAATTTTTTTTCAATGCCATTTTAACTTCGAACAGTCACTAAACGAATCATTATAAGTTGGAGACTTCCTGTAAGAAGGTGTAAACATCATTTACTACTGCAAAAACTTGGATGTCTCTGAATTTTAGCATGAAAATTCTTGAAAAGTGTGCTGCCTGCCTAGTGAATGTTAATTCTTTTATAATGCATTAACTATGCTTTTCTTTCCTTGGGAATTTATTCCCTCCTCAACTCCATCGAATGTTGTTCTTCCCTCTGCTTTCTTTCCCTTCATTTCCCAGCTAACCCTTCCTTTCGTCTCATTCCGGATCAGAGCATGTGTATTCTTGTGTCTCTGTGTTTAAGTTGTTTATGAGACAGAACACTAGACGATGTAAGTGAATTGGATCAATTTTTGATGATGATCTTATGCATTGGTGCCTTGGTGGCAAAGCAGACTAAACCGCTGTTAAAGTAGTACTTAGCTGCCAGCTGCCTGCAATTACTGCGAGTTCAAATCTCACCAGGCTCAAGGTTGACTCAGCCTTCCATCCTTCCGAGGTAGGTAAAATGAGTACCAGGATTGTGGGGGCAATAAGCTGACTTCGTATAAAATAGAACACCGCTTGGGGGGGGCCCAAAAAGCCCTACTAAGCAGGTATATACAAAAGTATGAAGGCTATTGCTTAATGCATTGTAAGCCGCCCTGAGTCTCCGGAGAAGGGCGGCATATATAAATCATACTAATAAATAAATAATAAATAATTGAGTCCGATCTGTCAATTTTACAGACAAAATCACTCCACCACATCTTCTGATCTTTTACTTTTTCTTTGAGTTGTTTTATGCTCTGATGTTGTCCAGCCGCCATGTTCTTTGGCAGCCTGGTTTCCTTTTAACCCTTCCTAACACAATTGTTTTCTCCAGGGAATTCCTACGCATGACATGGCCAAAGAGACACATTTTTTGTGATTTTGCCTTCTAGTGTCATGTCCGGTCTTATGGACTGCAGTACTTGCTTCTTACTCACCTTTACTATCCAAGGAAATCAATTTTCTAAAAGGAATATTTTATTACACAGGGAATTTTTATTGCACTATTAATTTAATTAGTATTTATATTTTTTAATTCTGGTACCGAGATTTTTTTTTAAAGGAATACAATTAATAGAAGAAGAAAAAAATCCTAACGTGGCATATCTCAGCTCACAGCCAGAATGTTTTCAGCTGACCTTTCCATATCGTTTCTATAGCAATCCCTTTTGGTTTTTTTGTTTTGTTTCAAGCATTAGGTCTGAAATGTTCTGTGTTGATACTTTTGGCTCGTCTCAAATCTTAAGTTACCCTGGTACATTTCCATAATGAGAAATCATGGATAGCCCACTGTCAATTAAAACATTTTTTTTTTTTATTAATAATGTTAAAGCCACAATCTGATATCTTGCGTTAAGCTGTGGGTTGCTGAAGAACTGTCAGTACAGTCATAATTCAAAGCTCCACCTTATAGACTGTTGCATTCATGCACGTGCATACGTACATACAATACCTTTAGAAGGCAAAGCAAATTAAATTCAACAGGTCTTAAATTCTCAATTCCCAGACGCCCGACAATATTTATATGGGATGTTATCACTTTTGATAGTTTTGATCGGCCAAGTGCTAATTTGAGACTGGACGAACTGAAAAGGTCCGGTAGCAATATTTTCTGACATTCAAGAATTTTCACATTCAGTACAGCACTTGATGATATTACCTAATTGGACAATGAAACGTCTGCAAACAGCCAACCAAGCTCAGAAAGCAGCAAGGTCTCCACATTCAAAATATGGTCGTCCCTTCTGAACTGCTGATTCCTTCAGCTATTCAGGAAAGCTCCATCTGGGGGCGCTCTTATTTCATTCACTCTTAATCCGTGATGGCTCAGGGGTTAAAGACACCCAGCTTGTCAGCTGGAAAGCTCCCAGCCTGAGTTTGAGATCCGAGCGCCGCAAGGAGTGAGCTCACTCCCGTTCCTTGCCCCAGCTCCTGTCCATCTAGCATGTAACAGCATGTAAAAGCAAGTAGATAAATAGGTACCACTTCAGGGGGAAGGTAACAGGGTTCCGTGTGCCTTTGGTGTATAGCCATGCTGGCTACATGATCACAGAAAATGTCTTCAGATAATGCTGGCTTCCTTGGCCAAGAAATGGAGATGAGCATCATGCCCTAAAGGAGGACACGACTGTAAGGGGAAACCTTTACCTTTTTACCTAATCCTTGACTCCCAAGCAGAATTTTCTTTTCATCTAACAATTGCTTGGAAAAGGCAGATTTTTTTTTTTTATGTTCAGACTTCACTCACATATCCTGCAGAAGCTCAGAAAGGCCATTACCAACTCTCCCAGAAGCAAGAAGAGTAGACCTGGTCTTTCTCAACTCAGCACCTTCTATCCCAGGGGGTCTCCAACCTTGGCAACTTTAAGACTTGTGGACTTCAACTCCCAGAGTTCCTCAGCCAGCAGACCTCAATTCTGGGGATTGAAGTCCACAAGTCTTAAAGTTGCTAAGGTTGGAGACCACTGTTCTATTTTATAGATGTCTTCTTCTTTCTTTCTTTCTTTTTTTTTACATACAAAGTACTCAGAATTTCATGCAGAATTTGAAAGAGAAATCTAATTGTAAATATTTGAGAACTGGTTAAGGACCTGTGTTTCCCCCCCCCCCC
>WNWU01000011.1:889547-919401 GCA_012654045.1 Ptyas mucosa | reverse complement strand
CCTTTCAGCTTCAGCACAGCCTAATTAGCACAAGTTGATTGGATCTGCCTCCGGACTCTCAGCTGATTTACTCTCAGCTGATTTGCTCTCAGCTGATTTGCTCAGGCTCTGCTGCTTGCTGCAAAGAGGTAAATTGCTGGAGCATATTTTTTTTCCCTTTCTGCTAATCAAGCTATGCTGAAAACGAAACTGGAAGTAAAGCAGGCTGTTTGCTGTAAAGAGGCAAAATTGCTCAGAGGCAGAGGAAGATTTCTTTTTCTTCTTTTCCTCACCAAAAAAGGTAGGTGCGTCTTATACTCCAAAAATGTGGTATTTTTAATAAGCTTTAGTACTATTGTGTTACTTTTCTGAATGTTCTTAATGCCTCTAAATATCTCTGAAGAATTTACACTCGGACTCCTATCGGAGAAATTTTCTCTACAGGTAGTCCTCAACTTATGGCCACAATTGGGGACAGAATTTCCATGGTTAAGCAAGGCAGTTGTTAAGTGAGGTTGTGCCACAGTTAGGCAAATCACTGCCGTGGTTAAGTGAATCACCTGGTTGTTAAAGAGAAACCAACTTCCCCTATTGACTTCGCTTGTCCGAAGCTGGCTGGGAAGATTGCAAATGGCGATCACGTCACCCCTGGAAATGACAACCGTTATAAATATATGCTGGTTGCCAAGCACCTGAATTCTCTTCATGTGACTGTGAGGACACTTTGACGGTTGTATTTACGAGGACTAGTTATAACTCTTTTTTTTTTTCAGTGCCATTGTAACTTTGAATGATCGCTAAATGAATGGTTGCAAATCAAGGACTACCTGTATTGTTACTATTTGGAATATTACACTTTTTAAACATTTCTGAAAAGCAGGAGCAGCCTTTCTTATCAGCGACCTGGGTATCATTTAAGGATTTGATCATGTCATAAGCACTCTCAGCCAGGGGTGAAATGTAAAATTTGTTACTACCGGTTCTGTGGGCATGGCTTGGGGGGTTAATGTGACTCGGTGGGTGTGGCCAACTTTTTTTTTTTAACTTTTCAAAGCAAACTTTTCTAATGCTTTGAAAAGCCTCTGCCGATCAGGCAACTCAGCTGGGATCATCAGAGACTTTTCAAGGCATTTTTTTTAGCACCTCTTCGGCCAAGAGGTTGCAGAAAAAAATGTTTTAAAAAGCCTCCGACGATCCCAGCTGAGCCGCGCGATGATCAGAGGCTTTTTTTTTTACTTTGAAAAGCATTTTTTCGTACGAAGAGGTTGTAGAAAAAATGCTTTTAAAAGTTAAAAAAAAAGCCTCTGATCATCGCGTGGCTCAGCTGGGCATGGTGGGCAGGACGCAGGGATTTTTGCTACCGGTTCTCCGAACCACCCGCCACCATCGCTACCGGATCAGGCGATCTGGTCCGAACTGGGAGCATTTCCTCCTGCTCTCAACTGTAAGAAAAATGTGTAAATTAACTAAAGTGGGGACAGAGGTACAAAAGGCTGAAGTTTAACATTACATTTTAAAATTGTTTTTCTTTTTCGCTATGGTGAAGACTTAAATTAGGAATAAATACTCTGTCCTTCGACAGTGAACAGAGGACTCAACACCTGCCTTGAGTTCCCCAGCCTTCTTTTCTTCTCGGGATTTGCAGTGGGCGATCTCTTGCAATTTCTTTTCCAATGGCCCCAAACATTTCTGCATCTTTGCCTGAATTAAAAAACAACAACAACAAAAGTACCGTTTCTGAGTCAGAGCCTGCAAAGGTAGCTAAAAGAATGAACATCAGAGCCTACAATTGCTTTGGGAAAATGCACATGCAAGCACAGCGGCTGATAGGAAGCATCAGAATCATGGATAAACTAGCTGCCAATTCAGCAATTCTGAGACTTGTAGCTTTCTCAAAGAACTGCTTTACTGAATACATCGTTTCGGCACAGTTAAAAAAACCAAACCAGCTGTGGCTAATTCCCGCGCTTTCAGTATAATTAAAGACTAGATAGCTCCCTCCCTCCTGGTCACATTGTCCAATTAGGTTTTCTGGCAACTCCTTGATAACCTCTTCCAGTCTCTGGCCAGCACCTGATAGGATGACCTTGGTTATACAAGATAGTAAGTTGTTGATGTCTGGTCTGGCATTCCAAAGCTCCCTCCTCCTCCCAAAATATATCAAACTGAGAAACTGGCTGCGGACAGGCTGATCCGTTTCGAAGTTGACACTAGCTACAGTAAATCTCAACACTGATTATCAAGGCTCAGGGAAGAAGTTTCATTGGATAATATGTTAAAAGATGCCAATAGAGGTCTTATGACAATTCCTGTTGGCTACAAAAGCAGCAGCATACATCCAAAAGAGGACACGGAGCCTAGTGGAAACCTCTCGATACTTTCTGAGGAGCTTCTGGGTCTTCACATCAGTAGGCTCCATGTCCTCCTTTGGGTGTGCGCTGCTGCTCTTGTAGCCAAGCATTTCTAGGACTACAGCATCTGTATATGTATCAGTTCATTAATACCCTGTTTCCCCCAAAATAAGACATCCCCTGATAATAAGCCCAATCGGGCTTTTGAGCACATGGCAATAAGGCCAAGCGCTTATTTCAGGGTTCAAAAAAAAAATATAAGACAGGGTTTCATTTTCAGGGAAACACGGTAACAGGAATTGTCACTGGCGTCTTTTAACATATTATCCAATGAAACTTCTTCCCTGAGCCTTGATAATCAGTGTTGAGAGTTTACTGTAGCTAATGTGAAGACCTAGAAGCTATTGTGGTCCGCTGGCAGCCTGCGGAGCTGGCAGCAGAGTTGGACAGTGAGGAGGCTGGGGAGGAACATGGGCCAGTCTTTGAGTCTGGGGAAGGCTCGGATGAGGGCTCTGCGTCGGAGGCAGAGATGGGGCCAGGGCCATCTGGGAGTTATGTGCAGACTCCGGAGCCTCCAGAGTCGGACATCAGTGACGCAGAGGAACAGGGGGAGCCTGTTCCCAGTGCGCGCATGCGCAGAGCTTCCAAAAACCAAGAACAGTTAAAACAAAAGGGACGACTCAGGAGTAGGGCTTGGAGATGATTGGCCCCTCCCATAAGACATAAAGGAGGAGCAAAGGCACGTGGGCCTTTGCAGGAAGCAACGTTGTTCATGCTAGCCAGTTTCACTTCTGCAGCTCTGTTTTGACGTGTCAAGGGTGGGTGCTTATCAGCTTTATCCCAAAGGACTGTGGCAGGCGTCTGTTGGACTCTTTACAACTATTTGGGACTCATCTGTGAATGAACAGAATCCACAGCCCTTGAAATAAAGAGGGTTTTTGGGGACTCATTGTGTGCTTTTACTGTATCAGGAAGCCTAGGTCAGAACAGAAGCGCCTCAGAAAGTATGGAGAGGTTTCCACCCCAAGTCCAACCGCAGAGACTATATACCAGCCAGAAAGAGGGCAGGCTGTGACAGTAACATCATGGAAGAAGTGTGAGAATCTGGAGAAGTGCCAGTGCCTGCAAGAGGAACTAGAGGGCATGTGGACAGTAAAGGCCAAAATGGTCTCAGTGGTGGTAGGAGCACTTGGGGCTGTGACTCCTAAATTGGGACACTTTCAGCTCCAACAGTTCCCAGGAACAACCTCAATGCTCTCTGTCCAGAAGGAAGAGCAAAGATACTGCACAGAACCCTCAAATTCCCAGGACTCTGCCAGAGAACCCTAGATTGAGGAATGATGTGAAGAGGGATTTTTTTAAAAATATATCTCCCATTCAAATCTTAACTCAGCCATGAATTTAAGAATTGATCTTTGATCAAGCAACCAATACCCAATACCCGTACTACAGGGGTTTTTTTTGAAGTTATTAATGCTGCCCCACAGCCAGAATTAGACAGGTGTCATTTCAATCTTATAGAAAAGACCATAGCTCAGTCTTGCATGCAAGCTTGAAGTTCGGTCTCTATCTCATATCCAATTATTGAATTCTGCCTGAGGTCCTGAAGAGTTGTAACTCTCTAATAAACAAACCAGAATCATCAACAATCAATATTTTCATCTAGTACCACTTTATCTTTCACACTGATGTATTTAATGTAGCTGATACTGATACAACAGGCCTCTTCCCAAGGAGCTAACAGAACTGGAACGCAAATGAGATTGCCAAGCAAAAGTAGGCATTCAGGGGAATACTGAGATTTGAAGAAATATAAAAATAAATCTCAAAACTTAACAATTGCTCAAAGGCCACCAGGAGCTACTGAATACTTTTTTTAAAAAAAATATTTTATTTGTTTTTAAACATCTTAAACATAAAATACATCTTTTAAGAGCTAAGGTTTGGTCCGGTATTAGATAAGTACAATTGCCCACACTTCTTTAACCAATTTGATTCCAAATTTCATCCATTTACATCTTTAAAAAGAAAAAACAAACAAACATCAAATCACCGATTTTTAATCATACAATCTAACATCTTATTCTAAACACTTGGCATTCTATAGTATCACCGAAAATCTTAAATCACAAAGAAACACAGCTCCTTTTTATATACAATGTATACAAAATTTAGAATGGTGTTTATCAGGAGCTACTGAATACTTGAACATCAAGGGGGGGCGGGGTGGGGGGTGATAAAAAAAACAAAAACAAAAACAAAAAACAAATGGGAGGGCAAGGCTAAAACAAAATGCCTTTAACCATTTAAAATTGGGGATTTGTTGGTCATGAACCCGAAAGCTCAGAAGACAAAAACTCTGGTCCCGGTGACTGTCCCAGATTGGGTCCTGCAACATTATCCTGGGACACATATATATTTGCATTCATTCATGAGTTTAAAGATGCCTCTCACACTAGCACTTTCTAGCACTTTCTAGCTGTAAGGGAACCACAGAACTGCAAACCAGCATGAAAAGGCCACCTTCACTGGGACTCCAGTACCCTCTGGAGCATCCTGGGTTAGAAAAGTTTGTTCTAAGATACTTCGAAAGAAGACATGATCACCAATAAAAACAGGCTCTGAATATCATTTTTTAAAGCAAAACTTCAGAATATAACTGATCAAAAGAAGATACACCGATACTATGCAAACTCATTTGATACAGAACCAAAGAAGAGAAGAGGTAAGCAGGTAGTCATCAACTTATGACCGTAATGGAGGCTGCCGATTATGGTTGTTAAGTCGTGATAGTCATAAAGTGGGTTGTCACATGACTGACTAAATTTTATGGCTTTTTTTTTTTTGCAGAGGCTTTTAAGCAAATGTGGCAATCATATGGCAAAGGCTGCAGAAGTTAAGCGAATCCATTGTTCTCTATGAAGTGTTTTTTCCAGTGGTTAGAATGCAGTGTTGCAGGCTAACTCTGCCCATTGCCAGGAGTTCGATCTTGACTGGCTCAAGATTGACTCAGCCTTCCAATCTTCCGAGGTTGGTAAAATGAGGAGCCAGATTGTTGGGGGGCAATATGCTGACTCTCTAAACTGCTTAGAGAGAGAGATGTGAGCACTATGAAGCGGTATATAAGTCTAAGTGCTATTGCTGCATGTCTATTGCTGGCAAAAAAATTGTAAGTTGTGATCACGTGACTGTGGGATGCTGCCAACAGCCCAAAATGTGGTCATGTGATCACAGGAGATGGGCAGCCCCCATTATAACGTTGAACAGTCACTAAACAAGCAGTTATGAGTCGAGGACTACCTGTATATCATCCCACTGCTGCTCATGGTGATCTTTTACTCCTCCCTCTGGGTTGTAGGAAAGCTTTGTACCCATTGTGTGTTAATGCCATCATCCTACCTTGTATTCATGTGCGGCATCATCCAAGGACACAACTGTGTGGGAACGATGTTGGTGGGAGATCTCGCATGCTAAGCAAACTGCCTCCTGGTCTTCCTTACAGAAGAGGCGAAGCACTTCGTTATGCTTCTCGCATAAGTTCTCATCCCGTATCTTTCGCTTATTGGTGACCTGGAGTTGCTTGGCAATCTCGACCATGTTGCCGAGCTGCCGGTTGGGCTTCAGAGAGCGGTGGCGGAAAGTCTTACGGCACACAGGGCAAGGGAAGTCTCGGTTCAAATCCTCCCACCAGCGGGTGATGCACACCCGGCAGAAGTTGTGGCCACAATCAATGATCACAGGGTCTTTCAGGTACTCCAGACAGACAGAACAGCTGGCTTCCACTTGGAGGTTCTCCAGAGGATTTGTGGTGGCCATGGCTCCTGTAACACAGAAGGGAAGGAACATTTTAGTCAGAATCAACCAAGTTCATGGTTTAATATTTTATTGTATAGACATCCCAACCTTTCTCCAGAAAACTCTAGAAAAGCTTACATGTGCTCTTCATGTAAGACACTGAAAGATTGTGATGGCAAATGGAAATTGGTCCTTCCCTGAACGTGGAAGTTTAGATTCAACAAACCTAAAACTAACAACCACAACTGAGCCCAAAATTTCTGTTGCTAAGTGAGCTTCGCCCCGTTTTACGACTTTTCTTCCCACAGTTGTTAAGTGAATCACTGCAATGGTTACGTTAGTAACACGACTGTTAAGTGAATCTGGCTTCCCCAGACTTTGCTTGTCAGAAGGCCACAATAGGGGATCACATGGCCCTGGGATGCTTGTTGCCAAGTGGCCAAATTTTGATCATGTGATCATGGGGAATCCCGTAACGGTCATTGAGCATGAAAAAGTTGTTCTTTTCAGTGCAGTTGTAACTTTGAACAGTCACTAAACAAATGGCTGTAAGTCGAGGGCTACCTGTCCCCCCTCTGAAATTCAAGGAGGTTTCACTTCAAAAAAGTCAACACCAATGAAGATGATAGCTGAGGTGGACATCCTACCAACAAGCACAGCAGGTGTCAGCGTTCCAGAAAAGACTCCAACTCCAAGTAAAGACTCTGAAGCAAGCATTTTTCAAAGTTCTCTTTACTAGAATAGGTAAACTGGCACGTCTGAGAAAACCCGAATCGGAGAGGTCCAGGTTTTCCCTCAGTAAAACAAAAACCCCCAAAACTATCCCCTCACTCCTCAGTCGATCACATGCTCCAATCAACCGCTGTTCCATCTCGAGACATCACTCCGACCACTTCTTCTCCAGATGCAGGATCGCCCTGACCTTAACCGACAGGAAGAATGCTATTATGTCTACAGACAAACCCACTACTAAATCCCCATTCCTACTTTCCCATACATGAGAAGGTGGCAGCATGGAAGCTTCCGGCCTAATATGGTTTCCAAAGCTGACAGCAGGACTGTGAAGGATCTAGATAGCCAAGAGGCTGAGAAGCCAAGAAATGGATGGCATCACTGCTAATAAACCTTCTAAAGCAGGGGTGTCAAACTCAAGGCCTGCGGGCTGGATCCGGCCCTTAGGGTGCTTAGATCTGGCCCGCGAGGCCGCCCTGGAAACAACAAAGGACCAGCCTGTGGTGCCTCTTCTAGCAAAAAGAGAGCTCAAGGAGGCTGTGCGCAGCCCGCCCAGGCTCCATTTTTGGCCACAACAGCCTTTTGCAGCCCTCTGCCAGTGAAAAGAAAGCTTGGGGAGGCTGCACGTGCCCCTCCCCCGGGTCCATTTTCATTGGAAAAGAGCTGCAGGAGGCTGTCACAGCTGAAAACGGAGCTTCAACAAATGTTGAGCTGGCCACACATCCCCAGCCCCGAGGTCAACCATAATCCTGATGTGGCCCTCAATCAAATTGAGTTTGACGCCCCTGTTCTAAAGATATCAGAAGCTAGAGGATTGTTAAGGTTCCGACTGACAAACCCAACCAAGCCAGCAAATAAGAGATTATTTGATCTCTTTAAGCATAACTTTATTGAGTACATCATTTCGGCACGCAGGAAGCAAAACCAACTCTAGCTATTTCCCCGCAATTTTCACACAATTATAGAATAGATATTTCCCTCCCTTCCTTAGCACAGGTCACATTGTCCAAATTAAGTGTTCTGGTGTCTCCAGGGTCACTCCTTCAAATCTCTGGCCAATACCCGTTGAGATGACCTTGGTTCTCACTGGCCGATCTTTTGTTGATGTCTGTGCTAACATTCCAAATCTCTCCTCTCCCCTCCCCCCCCCCCCCCCCCCCCCATACTGTGTGGCAAGCTGAGAAACAAAAAGATGGCTGCGGCAGCACAGATCTGCTTCGAAGTTGACAAGGATGTCCAGAATTCTAAATGCGTCAATTCAGGGGACCTCCAAAAATGGGAAAAGTTCAAGTGACCAAAATTAATCCACTTTTTAAAATCTTATCTCCTCAGTTATTGATCAATGTTATTGGTCAAAGAGACGCAAAGTTGTGTCCCTTTCTGGACCGGGACGCCTTGCGCATGGTCACTCATGTCCTTGTCACCTCCCGCCTGGACTACTGTAATGCTCTCTACATGGGGCTCCCCTTGAAGAGCACTCGGAGGGTCCAACTGGTCCAGAATCTGGCCGCACGGGTGGTTATGGGCGCACCTCGTTACGCCCATTTAACACCTCTCCTGCACGAGCTACACTGGCTCCCAGAGGTCTTCCGAGTGCAATTCAAGGTGTTGGTTACCACCTTTAAAGCGCTCCATGGCATAGGACCAGGGTACCTATGGGACTGCCTTCTGCCACCAACAGCCTCCCACCGACCAGTTCGCTCCCACAGAGAAGGATTCCTCAGGGTACCGTTGGCCAAATTATGTCGGCTGGCGACACCCAGGAGGAGAGCCTTCTCTGTCAGAGCCCCTGCCCTATGGAATAAATTGCCCCCGGATATTCGTAACATCTCTGACCTATGGGTCTTCCGCTGTGCCCTCAAAACCCTACTGTTCCGACAGGCGGGGCTGTCTAATTGAATGGTTTTAAATTGAGTTTTAATTTTGGGTTTTAAATTTGGCCAAAACTATTTAATGATTTTAATTAATTTTAACTATGATATCTGTATATTTATGTTTTTAATTTTGGCTGTACACCACCCCGAGTCCTTCGGGAGAAGGGCGGTATATAAATAAAATAATAACAATAATAACAATTATTATTATTGTTGTTGTTTGTTGTTGTTATTATTATTAAAGTAGTGTACAATCACATTACTATAGACCTGAAAGGGATTCAGATCTGGCTGCCAAAAAGATGAAAATCATGTCAACTTGGACCGCCTTCCCTTGAACAGGATATGCAACCTCTACAGCATTTCTAGGAAACACCATTCAAAGAACAAAAAAAAATCCAAAGCGTTCTACAGTAAATCTACATAATGAAGCAATTAGCCAACAACATACACAATGAACTTCTACTCTAGTTTTGCCCTGAGCAATCAAAAATTTCCACACCAGCTATAAAAACGTGACTGAGCCAAAGGAGTTTCTCTAGGAGTGTCAAACTCGATTTCATTGAGGGCCACATCAGGGTTGTGTTTGAACTTGAAGGGCTGGAGTGGGCGTGGCCAGGGTGGGCGTGGCCAGCTCGATATCACTCGTGTCAGGGGCACCTGTGGTTGGCCGAGCACTCTGTTAGCGAAAACTGGCTCCTGAGCTCCGTTTTCCGCTGCGACGGCCTCCTGCAAACCTCTGCCAGCGAAAACGGAGCTCAGGAGGACCCACATGCAGTCCTCCTGAGCTCTGTTTTCGCTGACAGAGGGACCGCAGGCTAGTCCTTTGTTGTTTCCAGGGCGGCCCTGAGGCCCAGATCTAAGCACCCCACCCTTGAGTTTGACACCCCTGCTCTAGAACATCTCTTGATTACACAGTTCCCTCACTATGGAAACTATAAGCAGAGTTGCGCTCACATCAAACTCTGTTAATCTGGCTTTAAGCAATGAGGAATGAGGTAACAGAATGTCTATCATGCCCTACAGCAAAATTATTACAAGCTAATATTCACCCCTACATGAGATTAGACTATTGGGTAGCTGTGATCAATGGCTTTAACAATACTCTACCTGTTTGATTTATCTGGAGCTGATCGATTATCACAGGCATCTTCTTCTTTGGACAGGAGTGTGGATAGTCGAGATTTATCCACAGGAACTGATGAGTAAAAGCAGCCCAAACATGAAGGCTGTTTCCTTTCGTTTCTTCTTTAAAAACCAATTTACCTTGCAAAATAAGGTATTTCTTGTATAATCTGCTTATCTGCTCATGCCAAAAAGAAAACAAAATTAAAATTAATAAATACGGTACTTCATATTCGTAAAACAGCTTCTATAGCTCAAAGCACATTAAATATATTATCTACTAACCTTAAAGAATACCAATACAGATAGAACTCAATTTACAACCGCAACTGAGCCCAAAATTGTCATTGCTAAGTTGAGCATTTTTTTTTACTTTACTACCACAGTTGTTAAATGAATCGCTGCAGTTGTTAAGTGAATCTGGCTTCCCCCGTTGACTTGGCTTGTCGGCAGCTGGATAGGAAGGTTACAAATGGTGACCATATGTGCAAGATGGGGGCAATATAATTTTTTTTAAAAAAAATAAATGAATACATGCCAGTTGCCAAGCACCCAGATTTTGAACATGTGACTCTGGGGATGCTATAATGGTCATAAATGTGAAAACTGGTCGTAAGGCACTTTTTTCAATGCAGTTGTAACTCTAAACCAGTGTTTCTCAACCTTGGAAGCTTGAAGATGGGTGGGCTTCAACTCCCAGAATCCCCCAGCCAGCAGCGCTGGCTGGGGGATTCTGGGAGTTGAAGTCCACCCATCTTCAAGCTACCAAGGTTGAGAAACACTGCTCTAAACCATCACTAAATGAACAGTGGTAAGTTTACATTATTTCACCCAAACTGCAAACGTCTCCCTGACCTCAAAGTAATTCCTGGTTCAAGAAAAATCTGAATCCACAATCATTTGACTCTAGCCCTTACCTTTGCAAAAGGTATGCATTACATAGATTTTGTAGAAATTCCTGATCATTATTCTGATTTTCCTAGGCAATCAGTGATATTGTCAAAAGTGTTAAGGCTGTTCAACAACTGCAAAGGATACTGATGCTACTATTTTAAATGTGTTCTAACAACACGATTCCTCTCCATAGCACGGAAAGTACAATATATTTACTGCAGGAAAAACATAAGGCAGTGCTATTTGTGTCACAGTCAACAAGTGGCTAATATCCCAAATTGGTTGGCAACAGTGAGCACTTTTTGCTTACCAGAAGAGGGCTTACCAAGGGGCAAACTTTGATTTAGGCCAGGGGTCGGCAACCTTAAACACTCAAAGACCCACAAAGGCCCTAACCGGAAGCCTTCCGTTCAATTCTGGAGCCAACCGGAAGTCCGGTTCCCCCCACCAGTGTCTCCTCCTTGCGTGGCATCCTTTTTCCTCTGTCGACTGGAAGTCCGGTTCCCCCTACCATTAAGAGTCTCCTCCTAGCATGGCGTTCTTTTACCTCTACCTATCCTAACTGAAAGCCCTGTCAATTGTGGAGCTGACTGGTGACAGGGAGCCGCAGCAGAGGGATGAAAGAGCTGCAGGTTGCTTACCCCTGGTTTAGGCATCTAAACAATTGATGATATACCAAATATTCCATCCGCTTTCCAAATTTCACTTCCAAAAAAGGCTGCCTTTTTTAAAATTTGCCTTTGCTCCCTTTTCCTTCAGAATGTTGTGCTTGTGTGAAAACAACGAAGTTTGTCACCTTCGATCTGTTGAGATACAGATTTATACCAGTCCCCTGAAGAACTCAACACAACAACCTGCTTCTTAGAACAACTCTTTCTCTGCCCAGAGACCCTCTTTACTTGAACGACAAGAAACTATCCTCTCCCTCAACAGAGTTACAACGAAAATGTGACTTATGACCATTTTACAAACTTAATGACCGTTGCAGCATCTCCATGGTCATGACATCAAAACTCATATGCTGGGCAACTGACTCATATTTATGACGGTTCCAAGGGTTATGTGATTACCTTTTGCGACCTTCTGACAAGAAAAGTTAATGGGGAAGCCAGATTCACTTAACAACCATGTTACTAACTTAATAACGGCAGTGATTCACTTAACAGCCGTGGCAAGAAATGTTGTAAAATGGGGCAAGATTCACTTAACAACTGTCTTGCTTTGCAATAGAAGTTTTAGGCTCAACTGTGGTCGTAAGTCAAGGACTACTTTCATTTCACCAGTATTGCAATAGCATCACATGGTCGTTTAGCACCGTCCTCCTAGAAAAGGACCACGGGTGAGTGGGTGCCTATCTGTGGCGAAGGGGCAGGGAAGGAGGCTTGATCCAGCTCATTTAATGCTCTAGCACAGGAGTCTCCAACCTTGGCAATTTTAAGACTTGTGGCCTTCAACTCCCAGAATTCCTGGCTGAGGAATTCTGGGAGTTGAAGTCCACAAGTCTTAAAGTTGCCAAGGTTGGAGACCCCTGCTCTAGCAGGTTTGAGAAAGCAGCTTCGTCCTTTTCAGACCCAGGACAGCCACACCAGCAGACGAGAGAGACCCCAACAACCCCAGAAGGAAAAATAGGAGCCATCTGCAAGATACAATGCAAGGAGTGCAACAATTACTATGTAGGACAGGGGTGTCATCAGAGTTGTAATTGATCTCGGGAGGCCAGGTGGCCATTGTAATTGATCTCGGGAGGCCAGGTGGCCATGGTCAGCTCAACATCACTTGTGTTGGGGGCACCTGTGATGGCCCGAACACTTTGCCAGCAGAGGCAACGCAGGCCGGTCCTTTGCTGTTTCCAGGGCGGCCCCGCGGGCCAGATCTAAGCACCCAGTGATCTGGGCCTGGCCCACAGGCCTTGAGTTTGACACCCGTGATGTAGGACAAACAGGCAAAAGCCTGGCACAAACACCAACCAGCAGTCAGAAGACATGATGAAAATTCTTTAATCTCACAACATAGAGGCAGATTTAACCATAGTTTAAATTGGGAAAACGTGGCCATCCTAGACCAAGCCAAGTCCAAAAACGCCAGAGAATTTCTAGAAGCTTGGCACTCTGACAAACCACTGGTCAATAGACACATAGACATTAACGGCATCCATAGATTATGCAAAAGAGACAATCAACCAGCCAAAAAGGAACAAAAAGATCCAAGCACCCCCCCACCAGCAGTCAGCACCCAGATCAGCACAGATTAGATTAACTCCAAGGTTAACATCAGGCCACAATCAAGTCCACAATACCTCAATCAAGAAACTGCCAAAGAAGCCAACAGCAAACAGCCCAACCAAAGAATCTCTAAGACCACCTCCATGAACGCTGACAGGCAAGCCTCTAGAACAGTGATGGCTAACCTTTTTGCCGTTGCGTGCCAAAAGCGGGGGGAGCGTGGTGGGGTCACACACACACGTGCCCACATCCATAATTCTATGCACCCCCCCCGTGCTCCCTCCGCTTTTGGCACGTGATGGCACAGTGGGCCCAGTAGGACGTTTTTTGCTCTCCGCAGGCCCCAGAGCCTTTCTAGGAGCCTGGGGAGGGCAAAAACGGCCTTCCCCACACACCAAGAGGCCCTCCGGAGGCCGGAAACAGTGTGTTTCCTGACTTTTGGTGGGCCCAGAAAGCCCAAAAATCAGCTGGCTGGTGCACTCATGTGTGCCGAAGCTGAGCTCGCGTGCCCACCAATATGGCTCCGTGTGCCACCTGTGGCACCCGTGCCATAGGTTCACCATCACGGCTTTAGAATATAAACTGAGAGCAAACCTGACTCTTTACTAGCACTGATGGTATTACCTAGTAATGAAAAGTCTATACGAGAACAATCAAGCTGAGAGAACACCAAGGACTCCTAGAGAATTATCTTGTAGAGATTGGAGCATGGATCTTTCCAGGAAAAGGCTCTTACCCATCCCTTCCAGCTTGGATTCTCTCCAGCTTTTCCACACTAGAAAGCCTCTCTGACAGGACTAGGACCTTATCCTAATCTGAAAATGGCGTCTTAAAATTATGCATTCTCCCCTATGCTAGTCCAACATTCAATCCAATTACTGCTCTGCCAATGCTTTGGGAATTAAGTTCCCAGTTCCCTAGTTGGGAAGTTTAAAAATACTTTGGATAAGAATGTAGGTATCATCTTTTATGTCAAACACGCATCTTGTCAGGCAAGCCACCAGAATATAAACCGAGAGCAAACCACACTCCTTACTAGCATCGATGTCACCCAGTTTGGGAAAGGAAAAGCAAACATAAGAGACCAATCCAGCTGAGAGAACACCAAGGACTGCTAGAGAACTATCTTGTATAGATTGGAGTGTGGATCTTCCCAGGAAGAGCTCCAGCAATGGACTCTTTCCAGCTTTTACTGCTCTGCAAATTGTTTGGGAATTAACTTCTCAGGCTAGTTGGAATGTTTTAAAGGCTTTTGGGTAAGAACGCAACTATCATCTTTTATGTCAAACACACATCTTGTCAGGCAAGCAACTAGAATATAAACTGAGAGCAAACCCCACTCTTTACTAGCATCCATGTTACCCAGTTTGGGTAAGGAAAAGTCTATAAAAAAACAATCAAGCTGAAAGAACACCAAGGACTAGAAAATTACATTGTAGGGATTGGAGAATGGATCTTTCCAGGAAGAGGTCCAGAAACAGACTCTTTCTGGCTTTTACCAGTCCCTTCCAGCTTGGATTCCCTCCAGCTTTTCCACACTAGAAAGCAGACAGAACTAGGACACTTCTGACCTTATCCTAGCCTGAAAAATTCTTTTTAAAATTATGCACTCTCCTATGCTAAGTCCAACGTTTGGACTTAGATTGGAGCATGGATCTTTCCAGGAAGAGCTCCAGCAATGGACTCTTTCCAGCTTTTACTGCTCGGCAAATTGTTTGGGAATTAAGTTCCCAGCCTAGTTGGGATGTTTTAAAAGGCTTTTGGGTAAGAACGCAACCATCATCTTTTATGTCAAAAAAACACACATCTTCTCAGGCAAAATCACTAGATTAGAATATAAAATGAGAGCAAACCCCGCTCCTTACTAGCTAAGCACTGGTGATGTTACCCAAGTTTGGGTAAGGAAAAGCCAATATAAAGAAAACAGCCAAGCTCAACCAAGGCTTTCAATTCCTGAGCTCCAAAATATTCTCCTTTTTTTATCAGCAAGTAAAAAAATTAGTACTTTTATCAGCAAGACAATTTCAAAGGTTTGCAATGGAAATCAACCTACCTTCCCCCCCCCCGTGTAAAGTCACGCGAGGGGGAGAGTCAGAGGGGAAGCGGCACCCGACGTTGCGCTGGCTGCGCAGGAAAGGCTGGAGCCCTCCGAGGGTCCAACGAGGCGGGCAAAGGCGGGACTGCCATAGGGCTGGACTGGACGAGCCTGGCTAGGCAGCTGCCATCACGCCCCGGTCAGCAGCCCAGGCCTGAGCCTCGTCCTCCTCCTCCTCTGCCTCCCTCCCCGCCGAAGCCTCGGTTCCCGCGGGCGGCAATCAGGCACGGCCTAGCCCGCCTGCAGCCGCCCTCATCTCTCTTTCCCCCACCCACCCTACCCGACGCAGAAGACTCTCCGCTCTGCGCGTCACCGGAAGCGACCCTTCTAGCCCCGCGGAGACCATGGGATCCCGCGAGGCCGGTTCCGCTCTCCGACTCGATGGTGAGGAGGACTCTTGGGCTTTTTTTTTTTTTTAAATCGAGGATCACAGTGGCAATCCCTTTCCTGGGTGCTTAAGTTCAAGGGTTTTTTTCCGGTTGGCCGTAGACTCGTACTTGTAGAGTTGTAAAAGAACGCGAACTTCTGGGATCGCTTTGATGATTCTACCCTCCACCCCTCCCACACACACAAACAGAAACACACTTCCGTTTTGGGGTAGGGTAGGGCGGGTTTTTAGGGCGGAAGTGAGAGAATAACGAAGCAACGAAGACTTCAACTCCCAGAATTCCTCAGCCAGCCTGGCCGAAGGAATCTCACATTCCGAATTGCCTTAGAAAGCGGGGTGGGGTGGGGGGGTGGGGTGGGGGGTTAGGACTGGGTTTTTTTTTCTAACTTTGGGAATTTGCTGTTTAAGAGTTATATGAACTTCAAATCCCAGAGTGCTCTCCAATGAGTATGCTGGCTGGAGGAATTCTGGGAGTTGAAGTCCGTATCTCTTAAAAATTCCCAAGGATGAAAAACGCTGATTTATATGATATGCTTGGTCTTTGCGGATTTTACCATAGTAAAATGCAGTAAACCAGTATCAATGGTGGGTTTCAAATTTTTTTACTACCGGTTCTGTGGGCGTGGCATGGCTCGGTAGGCGTGGCATGGGAAGGATACTGTAAAATCTCCATTCCTTCCCCAATCCAGGGGAAGGATACTGCAAAATCCCTATTTCCTCCCAATCAGCTGGGACTTGGGAGGCAGAGAATAGATGGGGAGGGGCCAGTCAGAATTTTTACTACCAGTTCTCCCAACTACCTTATATTTTGGAGTATAAGACCCATCTACCTTTTTTGATGAGGAAAACAAGAAAAAGAAATCTCCCTCTGCTTCCCAGCAATTTTCCCTCGTTACAGCAAACAGCCTGCTTTACTTTCATTTTCGTTTTCAGCATAGTTTGATTAGCAGAAGGAAGAAAAAAAAATCTGCTCCAGCAATTTACCTCTTTGCAGCAAGCAGCAGAGCCTTGTGCAAAACAGCTGAGAGCAAATCAGCTGAGGTTCAGGAAGCTGAGCCAATCAACTTGTGCTAATTAAGCTGTGCTGAAGCTGAAAGGAGCTGTTTTTTCTTGCTGTTTGCTTGCAAGGAGGTAACTGCTGCGAGGCAGAGGCCAAAGGGTGGGGGCCGCCTGTGGGTGGGCAGGGCTACATTTGGTGTATAAGACGCACCTAAATTTTTACCCCCTTTTGGGGGGGGGGGGAAGGTGCATCTTATATTCCAAACAATATGGTACTCAAAATTTCTGCTACCGGTTCTCCAGAACTGGTCAGAACCTGCTGAACCCCACCTCTAGCCAGCATGGTTTATGCGATGCAACTGGGAAGAGAAATCTGGGCAAAAACATGTAGACCTCCATTCAGTTCACAAATCTTAAAAGTTGCCAGGTTTGGAGAGCCCTTGCTTTAAGACAAGAGCCACCGCGCCAGCAGATGAGAAAGCAAAGCGCCCGCAGCTAAGGGAGGCATGGAGTCATACATTCCGCCTGACACACGTGCAAGCAAAAGAGCACCAAGGAACTTCCTCATTTCAACCCTGAGCTACAAATATTCTTCTTTATTGAGATTTCTTTCTGAACGGCACTCAGCCCTCAGGCGATGCAAATGTTGATGTTTTTATGGCACAAGTGGCATGGATGCCAAGACTTCCCAGCATGCAGTGGTGAAATTCAATTTTTTTTAATACTGGTTCTGTGGGCGTGGCTTGGTGGGCGTGGTCGGTGTGGCAGGGGAAAGATACTGCAAAATCTCCATTCCCTCCCCACTGCAGGGGAAGGATACTGCAAAATCCCCACTCCTGGGGGAAGGATACTGCAAAATCTCCATTCCCACCCCACTCCAGGGGAAGGATATTGCAAAATCTCCATTCCCTCCCCACTCCAGGGGAAGGATACTGCAAAATCTCCATTCCCATCCCACTCTGGAACCAGCTAGAGGTGGTATTTGCCGGTTCTCCAAACTACTCAAAATTTCCACTACTGGTTCTCTGAACTACTTAAAATTTCTGCTACTGATTCTCTGAAGTACTCAAAATTTCCACTACCGGTTCTCCAAACTACTCAAAATTTCCACTACCAGTTCTCCGAACTACTCAAAATTTCCGCTACTGGCTCTCCGAACTACTCAAAATTTCTGCTACCGGCTCTCCAAACTACTCAAAATATCCGCTACCAGTTCTCCAGAACCTGCCAGAACTTGCTGGATTTCACCCCTGCTTAATGGTGGTAAATAGAAACCTGAGCTAATTTAATGAATGTCCTGAGCAGTAATAGGATAAAAGCTGTAAGAAGCTATGAGCAATTTTTTTCCACGCGTGCCAACTTTATCCACAAGAGTTAACCAGAGATGAGAAACCTCTCATCTGACTCACTCTTTGCATCAAAACCGATCAAAGCATAGATGGAAAACAGCAACGGCTGCTCAATTGCCCACAAAGGAGCAAGAATTTGACTGGGGAAGAAGCCTTCAGGGGCTTTGTGAGAGGTGATAAAGGCAGGGATGCCCCCGGATTAGGGATACATTTTGCCGGTAGTGGGGCTGACACATATTTTGAAAGACTGAGGATTGTTGGAGTCACCGTGTAGCACCCCAAAAGCTCTGAGAAATATCCAACCTATTTGGGCGCTTTGCTTTCTTTTATTCGATCCCGATCCCGTCGAACAGCCAAGGTCTCTAGCAAAAACTAACATACCAAAAAGAGGGTTAAAGACCACGCTGTGGGTCTTTTTGGAAAAGGCAGTGATGATTTTCAAAAGTGGGGAAACTCGGAAAGGATTCCCAGTTTCCCCACTGAGTTTCTTGAGGATGGAGCACATTGGCCAACCCGCACAGGCTCTGCTTTAAATGCTTCACAACAAAGCTTCAGCAGGTGGCAACACAAAACCCAATTTGGCTGAAGCTCAGCAGGCTGGCTTCTCTGGCTGTTGGCTTCTTTTGCAGATTTTTTTATTTTATTTCTATAGCTGCCCATCTTGAACTCGCGACTCGTGGGCGAGGAACGGTCGTAAAATAGTTAAAAACAGTTACAATATAATACAAAACGAAATAGATACCTGCCAGACCAGAAGAGATGTCACCAAAGATGCTATTATAGCTCTTTATGGGTAAACTATATGTGTTCAGGGAAGCGGCAGTGATGCAGCTGCAAAGGATCGAGCTGCAATGCTTTGCGAATGGACCTTGTGGAGCTCAGAATCACTTGCAGGGCATCAGTCTGAATGGCCCCGTTTCAGTTGAGCCTGTGTGGGATACCAGATTGAAGCCATGGTAAGGATTTAAAGGATATCTCCCGCTTCCACAGAAAACTAAACTAAGGTTCAACCAGTGGGCTTTTTATCTGAGTAGATGTGCATTGGATTTGACTTTCAGAAAGTCTATAGGAGCGGATGTACCTATCCATCCGTCCATTCCTCCATCCATTACACGGGATTGTGATAGAAAACTGCTGGCAGAAAAAGGCCTAGTGGTCCGTCCAGTCTGCCCTTTTGAGTTTTTAATTTATTTTATTGTCCCAAAGGTGCTTTTTTTCAGGAGGCAACTGTGTTTTCTTGTTTTTTTCTTTGAAGACATTTTGCTTCTCATCCAAGAAGTTCTTCAGCTCTGACAGGATAGTGGGGAATGGAAGGATTTATATTCCTTGCAGACAGCTGGTCATTTGCATCCTTTTAGAGGGTCATTGAAGCTCTTGGAGGTTTATCTGTGTCCTAAGTAGTGCTCCTGGTTCCTGTAGCCTGCAATTGTTTTTCTCTGGAAATCCATTCCTACTCCCACACCATTCAAAGGGTGTTCATCCCAAATTGTATACCTAAAAATCTATAGAGATGCTCAGTCTGTATTTGTATTCTAAAAGTCTGTAGAGACCCTGAGGACACAGATAAACCTCCAAGGGCTTCAAGGACCCTCTAAAAGGATGCAAATGTCCAGCTGTCTGCAAGGAATATAAATCCTTCCATTCCCCACTATCCCTGTCAGAGCTGAAGAAGCTTCTTGGACGAGAAGTGAAATATCTTCAAAGAAAAACCAGAAAGTCCATTTGCCTCCTGAAAAAAGCACCTTTGGGACAACCATCACCTGGATGACTGAGAATCTCTACAGAATTTACTTTGTTATTTTTAAAATTTTTGTCGGATGGTGAACATGTGTTTATCTCAAGCATATTTAAACTCAGTTACAGGTAGTCCTTGACCTACGACACAATTGAGCCCAAAAATTCTGTTAAGTGACTTTTGCCCCATTTTACAACCTTTTTTGCCTCAGTTGTTAAGTGAATCACTGCATTTGATAAGCTAGTAACCTGGTTGTTAAGTGAATCTGGCTTCCCCATTGACTTGTCAGAAGGACGCAAAAGGGGATCACATGACCTTGGGACACAGCAATGGTCATAAGTATGAACCAGTTGCCAAGCATCTGAATTTTAATCATATGATCGTGAGGATGCTGCAAAGGTCGTAACTTTGAAAAACGGTCATAAGTCAATTTTTCAGGGCCATTGTAACTTTGAATGGTCACTAAATGAACTGTTGTAAGTTAAGGACTACCTGTACTTATGATTGACTTATCACCTCTGCTGGAAGTTGATTCCAAGCTTCCACTATGTGAAGCAATACCTTCTAACATGATTTTTGAACTTCCCTCCTTCAGGTTGAGGTTATGCAGAGTTCTGATAATGACAAGAAAATTCCATGAATATATTCTTAGGAACTAGTAGAGAAGATCCAGAAAGAGAAAAGACAATATTCTGCCATCCCTGAGATGTTTGCAGTTTTCATAAACAATCGGTGCTATTCTTACCCTCTTCCATTTTAATTTTTTTAATTTTTTGCTATTAGAGGAAAAATGTGTGGAAGAGGGAACATAAAACCCTCGTTCATAGCTAGAAATTTCCGAAAGAGGAGTTGGATTGGAGATAGTGAGAGTGCTTGTTGCATTGCCAACAGTGAGACCATGAGGGGGAACAGGTATATTGTCCACTTTCTAGAGACCTTTATAGCTTTTTCTAGTGGTATTTATGTATAAGGTGAAAACTCTTTATCTATGATAGGAGAGATGGATACCGAATTCTGAAACTCTCTGAGCAATAAGTGGGTGTAAGTCCAGGGCCTCAAAATTCCACATTTGATGTTGATACTGAAACATTTTATCTACAGATCAAAGAGTTGAAAGTTGTTCCAGGTTCTCAATGTCCAGCACTGATACGGTGGATCTACCTACACAAGTACAAGCTGATTTCTGAAATATAGATGTGTGATTAAATTAAAAAGCCAACTGCCCACAGATTAAAAAGTCCCTTCTTCTCTTTCCATGCCGAGCGGTCTATCCAAGCCTTTGCTGACAGACTTGGGAGTAAGCAGGCATGGTTCATCTTTGGCTACTTATAGTCTGTGTTCTTCTCTTCATCACAATGGGAGGTAAGTCCCTAATAAAAATAGGGATATCGCTAATCTATTATTCCCACCCTCACAAACATTTCCTGACATCAATTGTACCCTAAGCTCTCTCTGTTGAAAATTACTGATGGTCACCCAGGTGTAAGGGAATAAAGCATAAAGCCTGGGAGTTGAGCACTCAACAGCGGAAAACATGGTTGTTATTGCTGTTAGCATGATAAGATAGAGGTCTTCATTAGGATCATTGGAGAAAGAAAGTCTTTAAATTTCCCCCTTTTTACTAAAGATTTAATATAGCCAAGGATCCTCCCGACTTTGCTTCTAAAGAGTGAAAATGGTGGTTTGGGCTGCATTGGGGTGAGCCCTTAGCTTCTGGCACTTCAGCCATGTCTTCTAAAAAGCCCAATACATTCCCCACCAAGGTGCTAACCTGTAACCAGAGGCTATCTTCATGGAATTAGGGGGATCTCTTTTCTCGGATAGCCTGAGAGCAGATCAAGAAATACCTTTTGCAATATCCTGTCAAATTTGTAATGGGAATGAATTGGATAGCCGGGCTTTTCCAACGAAGGTAACACCTATGGCAGTGGTGAAATGTAAAATTTGTTACTACCGGTTCTGTGGGCGTGGCTTGGTGTGTGTGTGAGGTAATGTGACTGGGTGGGTGTGGCCAACTTTTTTTTAACTTTTAAAAGCATTTTTTTCTACAATCTCTTCGACCAAAGAGGTTGTAGAAAAAATGCTTTTCAAAGCCTCTGACGATCCCAGCTGAGCCACATGATCGTCAGAGGCTTTTTTTTTTTTACTTTTAAAAGCATTTTTTCAGCTGAAGAGGTTGTAGAAAAAATGTTTTTAAAAGTAAAAAAAAAGCCTCTGACGATCATGTGGCTCAGCTGGGCATGGGGGGAGGGTGCAGGGATTTTTGCTACCAGTTCTCCGAACCACCTGCCTCCATCGCTACCGGATCAGGCGATCTGGTCTGAACCGGGAGCATTTCACCCCTGACCTATGGACTAGGATTACTAATTATTCCATCTGAGCCCAACATCGATAAGGTATTTTATAGAACAGATACTTGCAGTGATGTTTAAACCAAACATTATCTACCATTAATACTTGTTCCTTTTCAACTGTTTGTATTAGTAATATATAGATAGCTTGATGGAGACTTAGTGGCACAGTGGTTAAGAGCAGTATTGCAGGCAAACTCTGCCCCCAACCTGGAGTTCAGTCCTGATGGGGCTCAAGGTTGACTCAGCCTTCCATCCTTCTGAAGTTGGTAAAATGAGGACCCAGATTGTTGGGGTCAATGTGCAAATCATGCTGACATTGTAATTGAGTGTTGTGCAGTGCTGTAGGGCAGTATAAAAGTCTAAATGTTATTGCTATTGTTATTGATACGGATTTCTATCTCTCTACTAGAATAACCTAACTTTGTTGTAGTTTAGAAACAGCAAAGCAGGAAACATAACATTATTTGAATATTGTACATGAAGAATGAATGAATGGGGGAGAAGAACCGAAGTGCAGAGCGAACACATTTTAAAGACATTATCGGCCTATAGCTTGCTGGGTTTAAAACCCTACATGGCACAGGGCCAGGATCAGGGGTGAAATTCAGCAGGTTCTGACAGGTTCTGGAGAACCGGTAGTGGAAATTTTGAGCAGTTTGGAGAACTGGTAGCGGAAATTTTGAGTAGTTCAGAGAACTGGCAAATACCACCTCTGGCTGGCCCCAGAGTGGGGAGGGAATGGAGATTTTACAATATCCTTCCCCCAGGAGCGGGGAGGGAATGGGGATTTTGCAGTATCCTTCCCCTGCCACACCCACCAAGCCACGCCCACCAAGCCACACCACAGCCAGCAAGCCAGGCCCACAGAACCAGTAGTAAAAAAAAAAAATTAATTCCACCATTGGCCAGGATACTTGTAGAACAGGGGTTCCTAACCATTAGTGGGCCATGAGAGGTTTGCAATAGGGCCATGGAAATGGCTGGCGAGCACGCACATCTTCCCTTGTGTGAGCTGCGGGTGAGTGCGTGCACTCCGTTCAAGCCAATGGAGCTGTAGGCGTGCATGCGTACGTGCTTGCTAGCCACTCAGGCAAAACCATCCCTCTTCCCCCCCCTCCACCCCCCCCCCCCTCTGGTCTGCAAAGCCGGAAACGTTGGGGAACTCTGTTGCAGAATACAATCTTTCTGCCTTTTTCCCAGTAGATACTTTGACCTGTCGAAACTGCATGTCCATATGGTCAATGGCTCCTTGCCTTCCTCTTAAAGGCTTCTGCGTGACCTCTAAAGGCGTGTGTGGCCACCTGCAAGTCTTCGGAAGTAAGGATTCTTACTACATTCCTGTGCCAGTGCTGGCTTTTCTAGGAGTAATGCAGGCAGTCCTTGACTTACAACCATTCCTTTACAACCTTTTTTGACACGGGTGGTTAATTGAAACCACCGCAGTTGTTAAGTTGGGAAGACGTTTGTTAACTGAATCTGGCTTCCCCATTGACCTATGCTTGTCCGAAGGTTGCAAATAGCTATGCTGTTGTAACTTCCAGTGGTCCCGAAATGAACTGTTGTAATTCGAGGACTGCTTGCATTGGGACAAAGGGGGTTTACAAAAATGTAAGATGCATATTCCATGGGAAATTAGTAGGGAGAATTGAAATGCAATTCCTTTCTGTTTAAATGCAGATATGCGTTTGGAGAAGCTGATACTAACCTGTTTGGAGAATGAACAGAATAATTGTGGGCGTTACTGGGAAGATCCAAAGACCCATTTTCGATACAAATTGAGTTGCTGTTCCGATTATAATTCATGCAATTGGAAGCCGTTTATACGTCCATGGTAGACTTTTCTTTCTAGAGTTGTCAAATTAGTCCTCTTGAATATGAACAAGGATCCAAGGGTTTTCCTTAATATATTTATCGTACTGCAAGTTTTCCTGATCTCTCCTGTAATTTCTCGAGAATTTTGTGACTTACTTTTCTACCCACAAAAAGCTGTTTCTGCAAAAGCAATCTGTAACATAAGGGCAGTCAAATCACAAGATTTTTCTTTTCCCTGTTCTTTCTTTTCTTTTCTTTCTTTTTTTTTAATTAGAAGCTTCCAGTTTTAAAATTCTGCCCCTGCTATTTTTTTTCTGTTCACTGTTGAAGGGGAATTAATGCTGAGCTGATCCCAAAGTGCTTCTTTAATAAGATGTTTCATAGAAGTTAATTTATTTCCTTAGTGAAATGAGTAAACTAATAATAGTTATTCATGAGTGCAGAGGTGGGTTTCAGCAGGTTCTGACCAGCTCTGGAGAACCGGTAGCGGAAATTTTGAGTAGTTCGGAGAACCGGTAGTAAAAATTCTGACTGGCCCTGCCCCCATCTATTCTCTGCCTCCCAAGTCCCAACTGATCAGGAGGAAATGGGGATTTTGCAGTAACCTTCCCCTGGATTAGGGAGGGAATGGAGATTTAACAGTATCCTTCCCCTGCCACACCCACCAAGCCACGCCCACCAAGCCACACCCACAGAACTGTTAGTAAAAAAATTTGAAACCCACCACTGCATGAGTGACCATATACAGGCTTGTACAGGGAATTGCCTTTTGTTCTAGAATAGCTCTGTTTGCCTGGGAAGGGGTCAAACAAGTCAGTCTGGAAAAAGTGGCATTGCAGGACAGGTAGCCCTTGACTTATGACCACAATTGCTTCTTTGTTACTTTTATTGCTTATCAATGTATAAAATACAAATAAAAATAAAAATAGGAAATTAAGGGAAGAAAAAAGAAAAGGGGAAAAAATATGAGGTACAGGGGAAGAAAGAAAAAGGCATTGAACTTCTGACTCTTTTTAGCACAATACAAGGTAACAACATTACAACCTCAACTTTTTACTTGTACACATTAGTATATAATTTACCCATTTCTATAATAACAAATCTATCTAATCAGCAAAACCAAAGTCAAAGTTTCTTTTTGTTCCATCGCAAGCACAAAATCCAGATGTGATATCCAATTAAAATATAAATATATATTCTCCCCTTTGAATAGCACCATCAGTTTAACCATTTCTGCTTTATCTTCCTTGCTGTTGAAATAATATGTATTTCTATTTGCACTTTATAATCTTTATAAGCTATCACCATTTATATTAACAAAATTCACTGTATTCTTTCAGATTCTTCAACCTTAAAGGGAAAAAATACTTTTTTTATCCATTTTAAAACACTAAGCTTTTCTTTAAAAACATTTCTAAAATCAAAACATTCTAATAGATCTTTTTTTTAAATTTGCTCTTAACATGCATACTTTAAAGTTTCCTTTTAGACTAATAAAGTTCCAACTAACTCCAATTAACTCATTAAATTTAAATCCCTCCAGGTTACCTTCATAGAATATTTTTTCTCCTTCTTACATGTATCCTTTTTAAAAGTCTATTTTTTTCTTTAAGCTAATACATCTTTTTCTTTAACTTTCTTTTAACATCAATATTTTCAAATACCACTTTCAATAGTATTTTACAAAGTTTAGGAATCACTTAAGCATTATATATAGTATAAAGGAAAAAATACATTTTCAAATTTTAGATTAAGACTTTCTTTCAATTACAAATACCTGACCAATGAAAATCCACCCTAATTCCAATTGTTAGTGCAAGGATCAGTTGTAACCAGCTTTCTCAATCGTGTTGTACAGTGGTGGGTTGCTACCGGTTCGCACCAGATCAGGCAAACAGGTAGTGGCGGTGGTGGGAGACTCCGCCCACCTGCCTGGACGCTTCTGCACACGCACAAGCGAACCAGTAGCGATGGAATTTAGAACCCGCCCCTGGTGTTGTAACTTTGAACGGTCATTAAATGAATGATTGTAAGTTAAGAACTACTTATATTGCAATGATGGATTTCTAGGGTTCGCCCCGGTCCGGGCGAACCGGTAGTGGCGGCGGCGAGAGCCTCCGACCACCTACGTGGACATCATCATGGACGCTCTGCGCATGCGCAGAAGCGCCCCCACGCGCTCAGTTCTGAACCAGTAACGAAGGTAAGTGGAACCTACCACTGCTATACTACAACACAAACCCACCTAATTTTGTACTTGCATCATGGCATCCCACGCACATCCGAAAGGTTCTGAGTTTGAAGTGCAACGTTGCAACACTTCTTTTGTCAAAGCAGTGCAACATCTCTGTCCTTGAGGAAAAGAAAAGCAAATTTCAGAGAAGGCCCACGAACAGGGGAAGGTAGCAAACCGTCTTGATGTTTACTATTTTTTAAAGCAACATCTTTTTCTTTTCTTTTCTTGGCCCAGGAAATATTTCAAGAGCCCAGCAAATATTATTTACAAAAGGAAAACGAGAACAATAGAAGAATATTAATGACAAAAAAACCAACTCCAAATTCAGCTGGAAGCAGTGCTACCATTTAAAAGTAGCTTGTGTTTGTGCCTGAAATGGATCTAAAACATCAGCCTCCTGATTATTAATCAAAATATTTTGATTAACAATTCTCAACGGATGACTCCTGGAACAACCAATCAATCAAAAGAGATTGTGTTTTGCTATTCTAACTTCCATTCTTTATGTTTTCTTATGTTTTCTTTAAAAAAAAAAGAGCACACAATGCATAGAAAAGTCACAATGGAAGAGGGTGTAATTCTCTTACTTCATTAAAAAAAAAAAGGGCAACTAAGCTAGATTCCTAACTTGCGTGTCTAATGTACGGAAAACATCAATCAGTAGAAAAATTAAGGTATGAGAAATGAATGATTTGGTGGCTTCATTCTCTGACATTGTACGTCTGTTAACTGATTCAAGAAACCAAATGCTAAATAAATAGGATCACTGTAATAGCTTATTACTTGCTTGTGTATTTTTATATGCCCTGGGCAGCCAGCAGAATAACCCGCAATAAGAAGCAATTTAAAAGTAATTAAAACAACCCAATGCCCTTGTAGCATTCCCATCAACATAACAGTAGAAAGACCAAAACAAATTGGCCCATCTTTTGAGTGATGAACAAGTCTTCAGTGCCAATGAGGTCAGGTTCATCTGAATGTTGAGGGATGTGGGGTTCCATAGAGCAGGTGTGATGTCACAGAAGGCAAATTTCCTGGGTCACATTACATGATTTGTTTAACAAAAGGGATCTGGAGCAGGGGTGGGTTCTAAATTTTTTTTACTACTGGTTCTGTGGGTGTGGCTTATTTTGTGGGCGTGGCTTGATGGTCATGTGACAATTATTTAGGATTTAGCAGTGGTACTGGTCTACCAGGCTTTTAACTGCTTGCAGAGCTGTACCGATCTACCCATTTATTTTTGCAGGCACTGATCTACTCATTTGTTTTCTTTTAACACTGATCAGCTGTAGGGCGGTCCTTTGAAGCCCCCCGGCAAGAGTTTAAACAGTTTTTTTCCCTCTAGCCATCAGCTGGGACATAGGAGGCAGCAATAGATTGGGGGTGGGGCCAAATAAAAGATAAGAATAACATGAGGGGGGTGCAGGGAGGAAGGTGCGGGGGGGGGGGGGCAGAAGCAGTTCAGTGATGTCGTATCATCACCGCTACCGGCTCGGGAGAACCGGGCCGAACCAGGAGGAACCCACCACTGATCTGGAGCATGCCTATCATGTCCAATCTCATGGGATGAACAGAAATGATTGGAGGTAGACAGTCTCACCAATAACTGGGTCCTGTGCCAAGAAGGGCTGTATAGATCTCAACCTACAACTGTTTGCTTGGCAACCATTCAAAGTTCTAATGGAGCCTCAGAAAAGGGGCTTATGACTCAGTTTCAAAGTTCTGACATCTGCCTCCCATTACATGGCTGCATTTTGGGGGCTTGGCAAAAGGCCTGCCTGATTGCAGTGCCCTGTGATTACATGACTGCAAATTGTGTTTTGTCAGAAACATTTATTTCCAGGTTCTTGCAAAAAAAAAAAGCCCCACCATGGCATTTGCTTAATAATGTAAAATTCAGTGCAGTCATGTGGGGACCTGTTTTATGACTGTTATGATTTGTGGGTCTCACGGTCGTAATTTGAGGACTATCTATATAAGTGAAAAACAGCATCTTGAATTGCACCCAGAAGGCCACTGAGAAGCAATGCATGTTGCGGAGATGTTTTATACAGGCATTACCCAGATAAACGCATAACTATCCACATTGCTTCACTCTGGAGCAGCTGTTGCTTCTGAGTGGTCTTCAGAAGTCCCCCCCCCCTCCCACCCCGGTAGAGCACATTGCAATGGTCCAGATCAGCGGTCACCAACTGGTGATCCATGGATCACTGGTGGTCCGTGAGAAAATTTTGGCGGTCCGCAAAAAAAATATTTGTGTTTTTTATATTGCACTAAATCAGGAGTCCTCAAACTATGGCCCCTAGGACAGATACGTGCAATGAATGTTTGTGTTGTTGTAGAAAGTATCCCCCCTTGGGGTCTTTTTGTGTGGATCATAGGGGGACAGAAATTCTGGCTTGGGGTCTGCTTCTGCCTCCTGGTGTGGGGCTTTGGGCGAAGGCTGGAGGGAAGTGCTGCTGGTGGAGAAGAGCCGGAGGGCCTTGTTCCAGTGGGACTACATCATGGCCTGGAACTGGCTGACCATCTCAGCCCACTGAGCCTCCAGGCACCTGTACCTGGCCTTGCACTCCCGCAGGTCTTCCCACTGCTTGGAAAGCCTATGCTTGTAATCCTCAGTGAGGTGCTTGTGCTGAGCCTCCTTCAGGGTCAGATCCAATTTGAACTGAGGTGTTTTGCCAACTCTTTCTCATGGTGGCTGCTTAGCTGCAACAACTGCTTCCTGTTGGGGCCCTAAGGAGCCCGGGCAGGGAGGCGAGTGGCTAGAAGGGGAGGGGTGAGTAGAGGCTGGCGAAACGCCCCTCAATGTGAGTGACATTGAGTTGGTCACGCCCACCCAGTCACATGACCACCTAGCCACACCCACCCAGCCAATCATATTAGTGGTCCGTGGGATTTAAAATTATGAATTTAGTGGTCCCTGAGGTCCGAAAGATTGGTGACACCAGGTCCAGATGGAAGGTGACCAGTGTAGAAGTGAAAGTTGTGAGAAAGTGAGAATTTCCTGAAGGTATCTATGGAGGTTCTCAGTCATCCAGGTCATGGTTGTTCCAAAAGTGTTTTTTTTTTATTAAAAAAAAGGCAACTGGACCTTCTGATTTTTCTTTTAAGATGTTTCACTTCTCATCCAAGAAGCTTCTTCAGTTCTAACTAAAAAGTGGGTAATGAAAGGGATTTATGCTCTCTGCAAGCAAGGGCTTTTCTAATAATATGCGTAGGGAAGTACAGCTGATCCAAATACAAATAAATTTACAGTCTTCCAATTATAGCAGTCATGTTTTTCGATAAATCCATTCCTTTATACCCAGGGGCAACAATGTAAGACTATTGGGCTGAAATAACAAATAGATCTGTATTTTGAGGTTCCTTTTCATGCCTTCAAGTCAATGTGGACTCCTGACAACTATCTAGATTAGTCCCTGAAGCTTTCTTGGTAAGATTTTTCAGAAATGGTTTGCCACTGCCTGCTTCTTAGGGCTGAGAGATACGGAAAGGCCGAAGGTCGCCCAATTGGCTTCGGGTGTAAGGTAGGACCCATGGTCTCCTGGTTTCTGGCTTGATCCCTTAACCCTTATGCCAAACTGGCTCTTTTAAAAGAACTCCACTGAATAACTCTGCTGAATAAAATCACTACAGGAAAGCTAGGAGGTGAAATGAGAGAGGAAAGTGAATTCCAGCTAGCTTAAGCTTCCAGAAAACCTAACGTGGATTTCTATTAAACTGTGAGAAGTATTGAAGAGGAGGAAAGTAAGCACCCACACAGAAAATTGAAATGTTGCCAGAGAGAATTTAGCTAAAAAAGAATCACTAGCGGGAATTAGAAAACTGTTCCTTTTTTTTTTTGAAGTATAGAGTTTGTTTATGAATTGTGGGGTCCTTGATGCTCTCTGAGCGCAGTTGTTTTCTTGCAGACA
>WNWU01000011.1:878302-889147 GCA_012654045.1 Ptyas mucosa | reverse complement strand
GGAAGTTGTCCAGTTTTTCTTTCCCGTGTGGCCAGATTATGAAGGTGTCATCTACATATCTGAGCCAAAGTTTGGGTTTGTGATCCGATTTTTCTAGAGCTTGGGTTTCAAAGTGTTCCATGTAGAGATTTGCAATGACAGGTGAGAGGGGTGATCCCATGGGTGCTCCTTCTATTTGTTTGTATTTTTGTTCGTTATAGATGAAGTATGTGTTGGATAGGCAGTGGTTGGTCAGATCTAGGATGTGCTTGGGGGGGTTATATTTGTTTTGGATAGCTGTCAAGGCTTCTTTGATTGGCACTTGGGTGAAGAGGGATATGACATCGAAGCTCACGAGTAAGTCGCTGGGCTGTAAGTTTTGTTTCTTTATGATCTCTATGAACTGGAATGAGTTTTTTACGTGTGAGGTGATGGTTTCTGCATAGGGCTGTAGTTGTTTGGCGAGAAATTTGGCTAGGTTTTGTAGAGGTGAGCCTATGGAGCTGACTATAGGTCTAAGTGGGGTTCCTTCTTTGTGTATCTTGGGGAGACCATAGAGCTTAGGGCATCTGGATGATTTCTCTCTGGGAATGATTCTTTGCTGGATCTCTTCACTGATGGGAGAGGCTTTTATTTTGGATCTAGTGGTTTTTTCAAGGTAGGTGGTGGGATCTGTGTTTAGGGGTTTGTATGTGGAGTCTTGGAGTAGGTTGGTTAATTTGGTTTGGTAGTCAGATATGTTCATAACCACTGTGGCGTTGCCCTTGTCTGCTGGTAGGATTATTATGCTAGCGTCTTCTTTCAGGTTAAGTAGTGCTGTCTGTTCCTCTTTGGGTAAGTTGCTTTTGGGTGGTTTGCTGGTGCAGAGGATGTTGGTGACTTCGAGTCTGATTCTGTTAGCGTCGTCGGGGTTGATTTTGGTCAGGCTGGTTTCAACTCCGCATATAATGGTTTCAGTGGGGATGTGTTTGGGAGCGACTGCAAAGTTGAATCCTTTGGAAAGGACATTGGTTTCGGCTTTGGTGAGGATCCTATCTGAGATGTTATGCACTGTTTGTTTCATGTGTGGCTGTGAGGGGGCAGGGATTTGTTTCTGGCATTCTTGTAGTCTTCGGAGTTTGTTGGTGTGTGTGTCTGTCTTGAGGGTGGTCTGTGTTTCGGCTCGCCAGACGGCAAGTTGTTTGGATTTGTCCCAAAGTGCGGGGTGGATCTTGTTGCTGAGTTTGAGGTGGAGTGTGAGGAGATCTTTGTTGATTCGGTCTAGGAGGAATCTTTTTGTGTGAAGTTCATTTCTGATTAGGGCCAATTCTGTTCTTTTCAGGATGCGTTTGGTGGCTGCAGAGTTGGAGTGGAATTTCAATTTGAAGCATGTGGGGATTAAATTTTGATCACGGCAGTTGCGTAGGAATGCGAGGTCACATAGAATGGAAGCTCTTTGGACTTCAAGTTTTTCATAGGTCCTGGTCAGGTGGTGGATTTCCTCCCCGTAGAGGTACGATATTTGTTTTCTGAGGTTTTCGCGGGTGTTTGTATGTAGGTCTTTGGTTATTCGGGTTTTCTCCCGCGTAAAATTGGAAGTGTCTTGGCGACGTTTCGACGAAGTCTCATTCGTCATCTTCAGGCTGGTGTTCTCGGCTTCGTGCTTCCCGGAGCAATGTGTGATCGCAGCTGTTTCCTCCTTTTAACTGCCAGTGGGGGTGGGAGCTGATTGGGTGGGAGCATGGCTGTGTTCTGATTGGATGGGGGGTTGGCTGTGCTCTGATTGGCTGGGGGTGTGTTCTGTTTGGGTGGGGGCTTGGCTGTGCTCGGGTTACTCTGAGTTGCAGGGGGATTTGAGCTGGTGAGCTGCATTGCTGTTGTTTGGCTTCGCGTTCGTGGTCGTGCCACATCTTCGTGGTGGGTGTCAGTTTGCTTCATGTATGGATTGGAGGGGTTTAAATTGGTCAATGGTGCAGCTTTGGTTTGGCTTCTGGTCTGTGGTCGTGTCTCATCATCGGTGTGGGTCTGGGTTTGCTTTTTGCGTGGAAGTGTGGTGGTGATATCCTGTGTGGTTTTCATGAGTGTGGGTCTGGTGTCATTCTTTGTGTTAAGGACTCGTTTGTCACTAAGGGCGGGTTTCCAAATGGCTGGTAGGCGGGAGGTATCATCTCGTTTATTCATGCTGTGTGGGCGTTTTTCTATCTCGATAGCTTCTCTGATTATTCTGTTGTTGAAGTGTTCAGTTTTGGCGATAGTTCTGGTCTTTTTAAAGTCAATATCATGTCCTGTGGCTTTGAAGTGTTGGACCAGGGAAGAAGTTGGTTCCTCTTTTCTGACTGAGTTCTTGTGTTCTTCAATGCGTGCACTTATTCTTCTGTTGGTTTGTCCGATGTATGTGGTGGGACAGGCAGTGCATGGGATTTCATATACTCCTTGGTTTTCTAACTCAATTTTGTCTTTGGGGTTTCTTAGGATGGTGGATATTTTTTGGTTTGTGCAGAATGCTGTCTTGATGTTGTGTTTGTGGAGGATCTTGCTAATTCTGTCTGTGGTGCCTTTTATGTATGGAAGGAGGGCTTTGCCGTTTTCTTGTTCTCTGTCTTGGATTTTAGTGGGGGTTTCTTTTTGAATTAGGTTGGTGATCTTATTTCTTTGGAATCCGTTGGATGTTAGTACGTTAGTGAGAGTGTGTAATTCGGTTTGTAGGTGTTGTTCGTCAGCTAAGCGTTTTGTTCTGGAGATGAGTGTCTTGGCTACGGAGTTGATCTGTGCTGGGTGGTGGTGTGAGAGTGCGTGCAGATAGCGGTTTGTATGTGTTTTCTTCTGGTAGATGGTGTGTCCTAGGGAGCCATTGGATTTCTTGTAGACTAAGACATCCAGGAAGGGAAGTTGGTTGTTGGTTTCTGTTTCCATGGTGAACTGTATTTTGGGGTGTAGGCTGTTGAGGTGTGTGAGGAAGTTGTCCAGTTTTTCTTTCCCGTGTGGCCAGATTATGAAGGTGGAACTTCCAATTTTACGCGGGAGAAAACCCGAATAACCAAAGACCTACATACAAACACCCGCGAAAACCTCAGAAAACATATATATATATATATATATATATATATACAGTTAATATCTCAGGTTTCTTCCCGTGTAATTGTAAACATATCCTTAAAAGGGTAGTAGTGACGTTTCAACGAAATCGCATTCATCTTCTTCTGGCTGATGCTCTTGGTTTGGTGCTTATGGGCAAACTGTGTGATCGTAACTGACGTTTTTCTATGAAAAGAGGCAAAGGTGTATTCTGATTGGTCAACAGTGTTAATGTATTCTGATTGGCTGATGACATAGCTGTATTTTGATTGGGTGGAAGCGCTGTTGCTTGGTTGTGGGTCGATGGATAAGTTATGCTGGAACTGGTGGCAACACAGGCTTTTTGATGAACCCTTGATCTATGGTTTATATAAAAATGATTTACATAGGAAAAACCTGAAAGAAAAAAAAATACATATATATATATATATATATATATATATATATATATATATATATATATATATATATTTATATTTGTTCGATTTATATGCTGCCCTTTCTCTGGAGACTCAGGGCAGCTTACAATGCGTTAAGCAATAGCCTTCATACTTTTGTATATACCTGCTTAGTAGGGCTTTCGCCCACCCCCCCAAGCGGTGTTCTTTTTATACAAAGTCAGCTTATTGCCCCCACAATCCGGGTCCTCATTTTACCTACCTCGAAAGGATGGAAGGCTGAGTTAACCTTGAGCCTGGTGAGATTTGAACTTGCAGTAATTGCAGGCAGCTGGTCCTAGTTAACTTTAGTCTGCTGCACCACCAAGGCTCTTATTATATCTATATTTAAATATATATTTAAAGTGTCTACTATAGAGAACAGGGGTGGGTTCTACTTACCTTTACTACCGATTCGCAACGGGACCGCATGCGCAGAAATTCCCTGATGACGTCCGGGTCAGTGGGCAGAGCCTCCTGCCAGTTTTACTACCAGTTCTTGTGAACCGGTCCAAACTGGGGGCAACCCACCACTGATAGAGATACAGATAGTCCTCGGCTTACAACAAATTGCATAGTGACTGTTTGAATTTGCAATGGCACTGAAGAAAGTGACTTATGACCATTTTTCACATGACAGTTACAGCATCCCCATGCTCATGCGATTTACATTCGGATGCCTGATAACTGACTCACATTTTTGATGGTTGCAGTATCCCGAGGTGACGTGCTCCCCTTTTGCGACCTTCTAACCAGCAAAGTTCAATGGGGAATCCAGATTCACTTAACAACGGGGTTCCTAATTTAACAACTGCAGTGATTCCTTTAACAAATGGGGCAAGAAAAGTTGTAAAAATTTACTCTGAAATTTTATTTGAGACAATATGTCCTCAACCTGGTCTTCCAATGATGCCCCCATTATTGGTCAACCTCTTCCTACCTTTTCCAGCATTGGAGCCTTTTCCATAAAGCTGGGTCATCCCATAATGTGACCAAAATACAATAATTTGAGCCTAGTCACTTGTGCCTTGAGTGAGAACTCTGGGTTCATTTCTATGATGATCTGTTTGTTTGTTTTCTTGGCTGTCCATCAGTGCAGGGGTGGGGAATGATGGCCCCTTTATGACATGAGTGGCTCAGGAATTCTGGGAGTTGACATCCACAAGTCATAAAAGGCGCCATAGTTCCTCACCTCTGCCGTATTGGAACACGGCTGTTCAACCAGATTTCAACTTACTGTAAATAACTTGGATTTTTATGCATCGGTGTTCCTTCTTTGGAAAGCAGATAGTGGCTTTCCTATTGCAGCTTTTCCCAGGATTCTTCCGAGAACAATAGTGGCACTTCAAACTATATGCTGCAGAAGCAGAAAGACAAAACTCAGCTGGTTTGGTGATTATAAACTGTTGTGTATGAAGGTACCATGTTTTTATATATTTTTGGGATGTTATTGCATTGGCTGAGTGCGTATTCTTCTTCTTGAAGAGATCTGATAGATGCAAGCAGCCATTTCTTGGTGCCCACAAACTCTCCAGAATTACAGTTTACATCAGGAGTGTCCAAGCTTGGCAACCCTCAAGAAATGTGGACTTTCAATTCAGAATAGAGCTGGAAGGGACTTGGAAGTCTTCTAGTCCAGCCCCCTGCTCAATCAGGAGACCCTATACCCTATAACCATGATGGCGAACCTATGGCACGGGTGCCACAGGTGGCACGTGGAGCCATATTGGTGGGCATGCGAGTGTTGCCCTAGCTCAGCTCCAGCGCACATGCACACACCGGCCAACTGATTTTCAGGCCTTCCGGTCCCACCAGAAGTCAGGAAACTGGCTGTTTCTGACCTCCGGAAGGCCTCCGGGGGGATGGGGAAGGCTGTTTTTGCCCTCCCCAGACTCCTAGAAAGGCTCTGGAGCCTGGGGAGGGGAAAAAAATGGGCCTACCGGGCCCACTGTGCCATCACATGCCAAAAGCAGGGGGAAGTGTGGTGGGGGTCACGTGCGCATGCGCGGGAGGGTGGGGCACATTGAATTATGGATGTGGGCACCCGCACCCGCAACCCCCCCGTTCCTCCCGCTTTTGGCACGCGACGGCAAAAAGGTTAGCCATCACTGCCCTATAAGTAGCTTTTCCAGTCTCTTCTAAAAATCTCCAATGATGAAGTACCCACAACTTCTGAAGGCAAGCTGTTCCACTGGTTAATTGTTCTCACTGTTAGGAAGTGTCTCCTTAATTTCCTGCTTTGTAGCGAATTTAAATCATACGGCACAGCTGATCATCGGAAATACTGGTTCGGACAAACCGGTAGCTTATTTTTACTACCGGTTTGCCTGAACCGGTAGCTTTTATCATTACCGGTTCGCCCAAACCGATGCAAACCGGTAGCATTTCACCGTTGCTCCAAGGTCCTTCTCAGAGTTACTGTTTTTGAGCCGTGTGTGGCCTAATCTGCACTTGTTACCTTTGGTTTTTCCACACAGTGGAATGTGTGAATGACCTTGAGAAAGGAGGGGAAGAGATGCTGCCTCAGAAACAGTGACTGTGAGTTCTAGTCCTGGCTTACATGAAATGGTTGATCCTGGGACAGTCACCCTCTCTCATCCCCAGGAAGAAGAAGGCAACTGTTTGTTTGTTTGTTTGTTTGTTTGTTTGTTTGTTTGTCAACAAGCACAAGGAAACAAGGAAACAGAATAGACATAGACATGGACACATGAAAAAAAATTGGCGGAAATAAATAAGCAAAACATAGCCATAAACACATAAATGGGGACAGTAGAACAGGGATGGTAGGCACACTAGTGCATTTGTGCAAGCCCCCTTAGGGACCTCTTAAAAAACATGAAAGGTCCACGGTAGACAGTTTAAGGTAAAAGGTATGGGGGAGAGACTAACAACAGGATCAGGTAGAGCGTTCCAGACATTTACTACTCTATTGCAGAAGTCATATGAACTACCCTCAAAAATCCTGTCAAGAAAACTACATGGATTATACTCCTTGTACCTGCCAGGAATAAAGAAAGTCTTGAAGGCATATAATTGTAGTTTAACAGGACTTACCTATGAGAGCAAAGCCAAGGCATATGCAAATTGTGAGATGAAGGACTCTCTGCATACTTAGACTGCCTTCTAAGGTGCCACGGAGCATTTGGCTAAGTGTTCTTCAAGCAGACAACCTGCTTACCAAGCAAAGTCTGGAGGAGGGATTGAGCCCTTGGTCCTCCTCCTGGGTAGCTTATCATGACCATTAGGATCTAAATGAAATGGAATTCCTCAGGGTCTGAGTCTGTTTTGTACTAAGAACTGTAAGAAGAGGCACAGCTAACATAAAGGAAGTGCCCTTTAAAGCACCTATCAAAGCAAAGACTTTTTTAAAAATTAGGGTTTATTGTAATAAAAAGTAGACATGAAAATAAAGGTCAGAAAAAAGGGGAAAACAGGTGCGAAGTAAAAAAAAGAAAAAAAGAGCAATACTTCCAATATTTTTCAGTGCAATAGGATACAAAACAGAGTTTCAATCTTAATTTTACGCTTTATGTTTCTAGTGCATCCAAGTGATTTCTATAGCTACAAAGTTAATTTGGTCATCAAAACTTAAAATCAAGGTTTCATATATACATATACCAGGGGTGGGTTCTAAAAATTTTTACTACCAGTACTGTAGGCGTGGCTTATTTTGTGGATCATGTGACAATTATTTAGGATTTAGCAGAGGTACTGGTCTACCAGGCTTTTAATTGCTTGCAGAGCTGTACCGATCTACCCATTTATTTTTTGCAGGCACTGGTCTACCCATTTATTTTTGCAGGCACTGATCTACTCATGTATTTTTGCAGGCACTGGTCTACTCATTTGTTTTCTTTTAACACTGATCAACTGTAGGACGGCCCTTTGAAGCCCCACGGCAAGAGTTTAAACAGTTTTTTTCCCTCTAGCCATCAGCTGGGACTCAGGAGGCAGCAATAGATTGGGGTGGGGCCAAATAAAAGGTAAGAATAACGTGGGGGGTGGGGAAGGCGCGGGGGGTGGGGGACGCGGGGGGACAGGGGGGCAGAACTGGTTCGGTGACGTTATATCATCACTGCTACTGGCTCGGGAGAACCGGGTCGAACAGGAGGAACCCACCACTGACATATCCCTATCCCTATCCCTATCCCTATCCCTATCCCTATCCCTATCCCTATCCCTATCCCTATCCCTATCCCTATCCCTATCCCTATCCCTATCCCTATCCCTATCCCTATCCATATCCATATCCATATTCTTCTTTTGAGCATAAAGTCCAGAAAAAGTTTCCAAGTGAAAACCAAACTGAATAAGTGCTTCTCTTTAATTAAATCAATTAGCTTTGCCGTCTCCATCAATAAATAAAGACTTGAAGAGAATTTTGCTTTTGCCATCACTAGAGATGCTGGTTTTTGAAGCATTCCCAACCTTAATGTAACATGACTCTGAGATCCCTTTCTTGCTTCTCGAATTTTGGGCAAGCACTCAGACATTCAGGAATCCACCGGCTATAATTTTTTTTCCCTCAGCCAATAGTGCAAAAAAAGAAGGCATCACCAAATCTCTGAAATCTGGAATGATCTTACTGGATCAAGAATGGTTGCAGGAATTGGGTATGGCTTGTCTAGAGAAAAGAAAGGCCAAGGGGTCACACAATAGCAGTGTTCCAATATTTAAGAGGTTGCCACAAAGAAGCGGGAGTCAAGCTATTCTTCAAAGCACCTAAAGAAGAACAAGGGGAAAAAAAGGAGAGAAACTAAGCAAGGAGAGAAACAACCTGGAATTAAGGAGAAATTTCCTATCAGTTAAAACAATTAATCAATGGAACACCTTGCCTCCAAGATCTTGGAGATGCTCCAACACCGGAAGTTTTTAAGAAGTGATTAGACAACCATTCGTCTGAAATGAAACTGTGAATTCTAGCCTGGGCCATGAAAGCAGCTGGGTGACCTTGGGCCAATCAGTCACTCTCTCTCAGCCCAACACCCAACTCACCTCACAGGATAATAGTTGTGGGGAAAATAGGAGGAGAAAGGAGTATTATGTTTTCCACCTTGAGTTGTTCATAAAAATAATAAAGATGGGATATTAATGAATAAGAGGCTGTCAAACTGTGTTTGGGGTTCACTCCCACTTTGCTAAGTTTATGACAATAAATAATTGTCTGTTTGAACATCATTGATATATATCATTTATTATTTCAAGCCTGGGCCATGAAATGTTTTTTCAGAGGTGTAAATGATACTTAAAATTGCTGATGAAGAAAGGCCTAAAATGGGCATTTTCTCCACTACTAAGTAACCAAAACTAGCCCACACAACTGAAATCCGGAGGAACAGTTTTTAACGTCATTAGTCAACATAGTGTCTCTCCTGAGTAGGTGGATGAAGAGAACAAAGAGTGATACAAATGTTATTTTGGGACATATTAAGAGCAGCATTAAGTCCAGATCTCAAGAAGTAATCATCCCATTCTACTCTGCCTTGGTTGGACCCCGTTTGGAATACTGTGTCCTGTTCTGACACCTCAATGCCATCTAAAAAGGACTTTGACAAATTCACAAACTATAGATAGTTCAAAGAAGGGCTACTACCATGTTTCCCTGAAAATAAGACCCTGTCTTATATTTTTTTGAACCCTGAA
Organism: Ptyas mucosa; assembly: GCA_012654045.1. Taxonomy (NCBI): domain Eukaryota; kingdom Metazoa; phylum Chordata; class Lepidosauria; order Squamata; family Colubridae; genus Ptyas; species Ptyas mucosa. The sequence goes on along the minus strand of WNWU01000011.1, from coordinate 880,034 downwards.
ATAAGCGCTTGGTCTTATTGCCATGCGCTCAAAAGCCCGATTATCAGGCTTATTATCAGGGGATGTCTTGTTTTGGGGGAAACAGGGTACATGATGGATGGCTGAGCCAATTGGATATGTCTAGCCTGCAGAAGAGAACAGTCTTCAAACATTTAAAATGTTGTTCTCTGCAGCTCAGCAGGACAGGCCTCCAACCAAAAGGTTGAAACTATGGAGAAGGAGATTCAAATTAGATAGTGGAAGGAGTTTCTTGAAGGTAAGAACTGTAAACCAATGGAATAGGTAGCTTCTTCTGGGATACTTTCCAACTATATAATTCTGTGCACTCTTGTGTTTTCCATAAGAACCATCCGGCAAACTTTCTGCTACTAATTTCTTCATTAAATATGTTGGACCGTTATGTTGCTGTTATATTATGTAATGTTACGTTGTGTTGTGATGTGATGTTATTGGATTTTATTATTATATTATGTGTTTGGATAGACATAAAGGCTCATAATTAAGGTTAATGACTTATACAGGAGTTGCAGGATCCAATCTGGGTCAGTCATCAGGTTCAGATGTTTTGTCTTCTGAACTTTCAGACTCGTGCTGGAGCTAATCTTCATGGGAACTTCCCTCTGGCAGAGTGTGTGTGTCTCACCAACCCACATTGGATCCTGCAACATTATTGTTTATTGTTTATTGGTTCAATTTATGTGCCACCCTTCTCCAGAGACTAAGGGCGGCTAACAATGCATTAAGCAATAGCCTTCATACTTTTGTCTATACCTGCTTAGTAGGGCTTTCGCCCCCCCCCCCCCCAGGGGCGTTCTTTTTTTTTCAGTCAACTCATTTCCCCCACAATCCGGGTCCTCATTTTACCTACCTCGAAAGGATGGAAGGCTGAGTCAACCTGGAGCCTGGTGAGATTTGAACTTACAGTAATTGCAAGCAGTTGGTGCTACTTAACAGCACTTTGTCTGCTGCACCACCAAGGCTCTTGGTGACAGATTATCCTGGGACACGTATTTTTGCCTTCATTCATTACACAGGAGTCTTTGAGGAGCCATTTACATAATAATCAAAAGGGCAGAAGGAGGTTGTCAGTCAATGAAACTAAGACTACAGGTAGTCCTTGATTTACATCCATTCATTTAGTGACCATTCAAAGTTACAACTGCACTGAAAAAAATGACTTATGACCATTTTTCACACTTCAAAAAGAGGGCTGTGAAAATATTTACAGACCCCTCGCATCCTGGACATAAACTGTTTCAACTCCTACCCTCAAAACGACGCTATAGAGGACTGCACACCAGAATTAGACACAAGAACAGTTTTTTCCCCGAATGCCATCACTCTGCTAAACAAATAATTCCCTCAACACTGTCAAACTATTCACTAAGGCTGCACTACTATTAATGTTCTCATGGTTCCCACCACCCATCTCCTTCCACTTATGACTGTATGACTGTAACTTTGTTGCTGGTATCCTTACGAGTCATATTGACTGTTTCTTAATATGATTTGATTGCTTATTTGTACCTTATGACTATCATTAAGTGTTGTACCTTATGATTCTTGACGAACATATCTTTTCTTTTATGTACACTGAGAGCATATGCACCAAGACAAATTCCTTGTGTGTCCAATCACACTTGGCCAATAAAGAATTCTATTCTATTCTGTTCTGTTCTGTTCTGTTCTATTCTATTCTATTCTATTCTATTCTATTCTATTCTATTCTATT
>WNWU01000011.1:858308-878292 GCA_012654045.1 Ptyas mucosa | reverse complement strand
TTCTATTCTATTCTATTCTATTCTATTCTATTCTATTCTATTCTATTCTATCCTATCCTATCCTATCCTATCCTATCCTATCCTATCCTATCCTATCCTATATCCTATCCTATCCTATCCTATTCTATTCTATTCTTATGACTATTACAGCATCCCCATGGTCATATTATCAAAATTCGGTCGCTTGGTAATTAAGCTCAAAGTTATGACAATTGCAGTGTCCCCGGGGTCATGTGATTATCTTTTGTGACCTTCTGACAAGCAAAGTCAATGGGAAGGACAGATTCACTTGACAACTGTATTACTAACTTAACAACCGACTCAGGACTGTCATTCTGCTGCACCAGCCATGTTTCGCCAGATACCAGTCTGCCATAGGCAATGGGGGGGAAAGAGTTGCGGGGAGGTAAAGGGGAGGTTGGGATGAGGGGACTCGAAACTACTCTATGTGCCGTCCCATGGGAGCCGCTTGACATTTCAAGGTCATGGAATGGAATGTGAAACCATCCAGCTCGCCAAGACAAGGATTATTACCAAAACAATTGGTTTGAATGTAATTGGACACTTTGAGATAGCCAGGGAAAAAGTGGGGAGAAGGGAAAAGTTCACTAGCTGCTTTGAGCAGGAAACCTCAGATCCGGCTTTGCTACTCTGTAACCACTTGGCTTTCGTAAAGTATACTTTCATGAACAATAAATTCGAGAGTCTTTCTTTTCTAACTGACCAAGTTAGGACAGCTGACAAATTGTATGACTCACTTAACAACTGTGGCAAGAAAAGTTATAAAATGGAGCAAAACTCACTGAACAACTGACTTGTTTAACAACAGGGATTTTGGGTTCAATTGTGGTCGTACGTTGAAGACTACTTGTGTACTGCACAAAATCATGCACCTAAAGTTTCCATCACTCTTTTATTTGATTATGATTTTTAAGAAAATCCTCTCCATTCACATCCACTTTCAGTTGTTCTCCATATATCTCATTTACTATATTTTCCTGTACACACTTCACAGTAAAGTTGCCTGAGAATTCCTTTCATTAAATTCTGGTCAGTGGTTGTCTTTGATGGTCCGATCTCTTTATGCTGCACCTGGAAAAGGGAAAAAGAAAAGAAATTATTAGAGCCACTACTGTGTAACTGTCAGTGATTCCACAATGTATGTACAGTAGTAATGATACAAAAACACTAGAGTTCAGTGGAGTTTCCTTGTACAAATACTTTGCAGAAACATCGATATAATATCACCCTACTTAAAATAGCACAACTGCCATGTCCATTTTCAAGCTATTCACAGTTTAATCAAATCGTAATAAAAATATTCAGATTTATACCATTCAGTGGCATAAAGCTAGGGATGAAACTGTTGTGGCTCGCCAGCGGCCAGCAGAGCTGGTGGCAGACTCAGACAGTGAGGAGGTTGGGGAGGAACATGGGCCAGTCCTGGAGTCTGGGGAAGACTCTGATGAGTGCTCTGCGTCAGAGGCAGAGACGGAGCCAGGGTCATCTGGCAGTTGTCAGCTGCCTTCGGAGTTGGACATCAGTGGGGCAGAAGAACAGCTGGAGCCTGTACCCAGTGTGTGCATGTGCAGAGCTACCAGGAGAAGGGAACAGCTACAGAACAAGGGTCAACTCAGGAGTCAAGCCACAGGTGGACGGTGAATGGCCCCTCCCATAGGGAATAAAGAGGAGCAAAAGGGGAGGGGAGTTTTCAGGAGACAATTAGTTCACTTAATTGGTTTGTGACTCTCGGAGACTTCTTTCCAAGTTTTGAAGATATCAGCCTGGCAGCTCTCCAAGCCAGATAAGGTCTGTGACTGTAAATTCTCCCTTGAAAGACTTTGCTGGATGTGAATGAGAGGAATTCACAGTAACTTAATAAAAAGGAGTTTTTGTTGGGACAAGGACAATTGCTTCATGCTCTTGGGAAGCCTAAGTCAGAACAGAAACCTGGAGACTATGAGTTCTACTCCCACCCTAGCCATGAAAGTCAGCTGGGTAGCTTTGGGCCAGTCATTCTCTCTCAGCCCAACTCACCTCACAATGTTGTTGTAGGGAAAATAGGATAAGGAAGGAGTACAGGTAATCCTCAACTTACAAATGTAATGGAGCCTGGCAATTACATTCATAACTCAAGGATTCGTAGGAGTGAATCATATAACTGGAACATGACCACTCTCTGCTTTCACCCATGCAGTCGCTAATAAAATGTGCGGGTCGTTAAGTGCACAAAGTATCTCGGGGCAGGGAAGGCCATGGGGGGAGTCTAGTGATGGAACAGGCCCTCCAAGGCCTCCCCTACTCCCTGAGATACCTCATGCTTCCCCCCTCCCCTTCCCCTCCCCACAAGATCATTTCACTCTTGGTACGAAAAGCATTTGCAAGCTAACCAGACACTGGGTGCGAAATCATCCTGCTCTCCTCGCCCTCAAAGGCAAAGAAACCACGGCAGAGAGGAGACAAATCTTTGCAAGTAAGTGAGTCTGGTGCAGCAGGATGGGAGGAGGGAAGCAGTTGTGGCAGGGGTGAAGTGTAAAATTTGTTACTACCAGTTCTGTGGGCGTGGCTTGGTGGTGGGGGTAATGTGACTGGGTGGGCGTGGCCAACTCTTTTTTTTTTTAACTTTTCAAAGCATTTTTTCTAATGCTTTGAAAAGCCTCTGATGATCAGGAAACTCAGCTGGGATCGTCAGAGACTTTTCAAAGCCTTTTTTTTACCTCCTCTTCGGCCAAGAGGTTGCAGTAAAAATGCTTTGAAAAGCCTCTGACTATCCCAGCTGAGCCACACGATCATCAGAGGCTTTTTTCTTTTTTACTTTTCAAAGCATTTTTTCGTCGGAAGAAGTTGTAGAAAAAATGCTTTGAAAAGTAAAAAAAAAAAAGGTCTTGAGGTCCTTGTGGCCCAGCTGGGGAGGGGGGGGGGGGGGGGGGGGGGGGGGGGGCAGGGTTTTTTGCTACCTGTTTTCTGAAACACTCGCCGCCATCGCTATCTGATTGGCTGATCCGGTCCGAACCGGGAGCATTTCACCCCTGAGTTGTGAAGAGCAGGAGAGGGGGGAAATAGAGTGAATATTGCAGAGCCTCTGTGGTCATTCGTTAGGGAGAATGACTGCCATAGTGCTACAACATTCATAATTTCGGGACTTGGTCGTAAACACTAGGGGGCGCTTATTGTGTAACTTCAAACAGTCACTATTTGAACTTGAGGTTTACCTGTATGAGATAGGTTTGCTGCCTTGAGTTAACGCTATTTGTAAAAATAATAAAGGCAGGATTAAAAAAAAACTAAAATAAAATCCTTAAAGTGATACAACTGCCTTGTGCATTTTCAAGCCACTCACAGTTTAAATCAAACTTTAATCAGGACGTAAACCAAAATATTCGGATTTACACCATTCAGTGGCACAAAGCTAGTGATACATGCCAAAACACCCTCTACAGTAGAATGACCAATTCTGGGGGCCAATTGAGATCAAATGCATCTTTGGCAACTACATATGATAGGAAGGAAAAATGGGCGATGTGAAGTGATTTGAGTTGACATAAAGGAACGGAGTAGTAACTCACCAATTCCTGTTGTGTTATAAACATGGGTTTTCAAAAAACTGCACTTGTCACGTGGCAAAAACTGCATGATTTGAGGTGCCTCAGTGCTGATATGGTAGATGTTTTCTTCAGTAGCATTGTAAAGCGGCCATTGAACTTCACCGGGTGTGAATTTGGAGGGATTCCTGTCAAGGAAATAAAATGACCAGATTACAAACAACAGTCAACTTGAACTACAAGATTAAGGATACAGTGACTGACATGTCAACTTCACATTCCCTCCTGACGAGCATTTTCAAATGATATTAGTTTTGGTTATTCCTAAATCAATTATTTTCAGCAGTGGAAGTCAATCGCAAGGCAGATCACAGTGCCTAGAGCAGAAGTCTTCAAACTTGGCAGCTTTAAGACTTGTGGACTTCAACTCCCAGAATTCTCCAGCCAGCACAGCATAGTGGTGGCTGTAGGAGGCTCCACTCACCCATCTGGACATCATCATGTCCTGTTTTTGACACTCTGTGCATGTGTGGATGGCCCTGCGCATGCGCAAAGGTGGTGTGTGCGAGTGAAGCGATCCCTGGTATTTACTATTCATTCCTTCAGGAATAGAAGTTGATGTGAGCCAAATTGACTTTGGTGAAATTGTCATTTCAGCATCAGAATGAAAGAGTTGGAAGGGACCTTGGGGGTCTTCTAGTCCAATCCTCTGCTCAAGCAAGACACCTTATATACCATTTCAAACAAATGGTTGTCCAATCTCTTCTTTAAAACCTCCAGTGTTGGAGAACTCACAACTTCTGGAGGTGAATTGTTCCACTAATTAATTGTTCTCACTCCCAGGAAATTTCTCCTTAGTTCTAAGTTGTTTGTCTCCTTGATTCGTTTCCACCCATTGCTTCTTGTCCTGCCCTCAGGTGCTTTGGAGAATAGGTTGACCCCCTCTTCTTTGTGGTGGCCCCTGAGATATTGGAACACTGCTATCATGTCACCCCTAGTCCTTCTTTTCATTAAACTAGGCATACCCAGTTCCTCTATACTGTCTGTCTAATAAAAATACCAGAACCCCAGATTCATGGAAGAAATGCCCTAGTGCTGTGCTTAAGTACATCTCACAAGTGTGTCTTACCCATTTCTGGCAAACTGGGCCCAGTAGTGCATCACCCGTTGACTTAGTACCCTGTCAGCTTCTGCATCTGATTGATTGAGTCCTGGAAGTGACAAGAGGGTTCCAAAGAGAAAAGGGACCTCAACTCCATGAGCTGCACCCATCCATTCTTGCCAGACGGACGTCGAAATTTGGTGATTGAAGGAGTAAACGTACACAGAGCCCTCCGCTGCCACCATCCTTGCAGCAAATTCAATGAGTGGGCACACAAAATAGTGATCTCTGCTAAAATGAGCCAAGATCTGATGATTCAGATTTGACCCTTGGTCCATTTCACTGTAGTTAAGCACTATAGCCTTGACAATATCTTCTTCAAAATTTCTTCGTAATATTAAGTCTACAGCTGATAAGGCCTGCTCCCAGGTCCTGTTTTTGTCATCATCTACATTGTTCAGAACTCGTGGTATAAAGACTGTGCCATCCTCCCTTGTAATACCTATAAGTAGTGGCTTTGCTGGAATTTTCCCCTTCTGTAGAAGTATCTTTGGATCTTCGGGAAGGAAATCCCCATCATAGGTGGGTATGAAAAAAGAACTGAAATTCTGAAACACATCGGCTTCCTTATTTTGGAGACAGCTCATCACGGCACTGTTGTTCCTTTTTCTGCAGTTCAACAGACCAATTATATTAGCAGCATGTACCTGGATCTTTTCAGGTGGCATCGAAGCCCAGGGTGCATTGGGAGCTCCACTCTGGAGCACTGCTCGGTCAAAAAGGGATTGGCTTATAGGAGAGAGGAGGTGGAAACCCACAGAAGCTGCTCCAGCACTGTGGCCAATGAGAGTCAACTTATCTGCATCTCCACCAAAGACTGCTGCATTTTCCTTCAACCAATTCAGAGCCAGGTATTGGTCCCATAAACCCATGTTTCCTGGGGCTCCTGGTGGGAAGAAGAGAAAGCCCCAAATCCCCACCCGGTAGTTCATAGACGCCACAATGACATTTTCGGTAGCAGCTAATGTAGACCCATTGTATAAGTCCGAAGACCCTGCACCAACAGTAAATCCTCCACCGTGGATCCAAACAAGGATAGGGACTGACACAGAGGGCTGGGGGTGAGGCACCCAAATATTGAGGAAAAGACAGTCTTCAGAATGGGGCTTATTGGCAACCCATATTCTTGAATAAGGATAGCTAAAAAAGGTCCATTGGTGACAAGGTTTCCCAAAGTGGGTAGCCTCCAAGACATGGCTCCACGGTTGATGTGGGACAGGTTTCTGGAAGCGCAGTCTCCCTACCGGAGGCTCAGCATATGGAATTCCTAGATAGGCATTTACGGCACCAGATCTAGTTAGGACTCTCATGCCTTTAATGGATCCAGAGCTGGTGACCACCACGGTGTCATTTTCAGAGACGTCACCGGAAATCAGTTGGCAGAAACAAAGTCCCAGGAATGCAGGGAGGAGAATAGGCATGACAGCAATTGGAACGTATATGACCCAGGATCAGAATTTACACCTTGGCTCTGATCTGTTGAAAGACAGAAAGAGACCGAAACGAAAAGAAAACCAGCTGCTGTAAAATCTAGCCCATCATCTTTAGTCATTAGTCAATGGGATACAGCATATGGCAGTACCTGGCCTCAGAAGACAAATAGGGTTGCAGTTGGTTAGGGAATTCTTCCAGGAATGGTAAGGCTATGGGCTCGCCTGGAAAATAGGAAAGCTATCTCCAAAGAAGGAACTGTAGAGGCCTTCCATATTTTTGCTGGAAGAACTACAAAGATGTGCGAATGAAGTCATCAGAAATCAAATTTGACTCAAAAGGTCCTTTCCACAACATGGATCAGCTAAACCTGTAGATATTTGTTTGCTTGTTTATATTACATGTTTCTAGACCAGGGGTGTCAAACTCGATTTCACTGAGGGCTGCATAAGGGTTGTGTTTGACCCTGAGGGGCCAGAGTGGGCATGGCCAGGGTGGGCGTCGCCAACTCGACATCACTCGTGTCTCCCAAACTCCATTTTCAGCTGCAGCAGCCTCCTGCCAGTGAAAGCAGAGCTTGGGAGGCCCGCCCGCGGCCCTCGCAAGCTCTGTTTTCAGCTGCGACTGCCTCCTGCAGCCCTCTGCCCGTGAAAATGAAACTCTGTTTTCATTGGCAGAGGCACCGTGGGCCGATCCTTTGCCTTTTCCAGGGCAGCCCCTTAGGCCGGATCCAGCCTGCGGGCCTTGAATTTGACACCCCTGTAGACAATCCATCTCCCTCATATTTCTAAACATACTAAAGTTTAAAATAAACAAACATTCGTGGCTGGTCAATAGTTAAAACAATAAATGATTAAACAACCTGAGAGTCCCCAGTTGCATGATATTCGGTAAATATGCCTCATACACTAGATCTAGACCTCTGGCTGCAGTAACCATGAGACTAGTTTATGACACTTTGTGGAGAAGAATTATCCAGTTCTGATTTTCCAGTATAAATTGCCAAACGAAGGAGAAAAGGAAATGCAATTATACAACTAAAAAAAGTTAATTTTCCGGGATCTGTTGCTCCATGACAGCTGAAAGATACCACTGATTTAACCAACCTTGAACTTCTTTAGCAAATAAAGCTGTAGCTATTCAACAAAGCTGTGGCCTTTGGGATTTCGCGTCATCTTGTTTTGCTCATTTGGAGTAAATTTAAAAAATCCTACCTTTTGGGGTACATAGTAAGTAGTAAGGCCAGTGGTGGGATTCAAGTAATTTAACAACCAGTTCTCTCCCCTAATGATTTCTTCCAACAACCAGTTTGCCAAACTACTTAGAAAGTTAACAACCAGTTCTCCCGAAGTGGTACGAACTGGCTGAATCCCACCACTGAGTAAGGCCTAATGATCAACATTAACAACACACGGAAAGATGCAGGCCCCTGTTCAACATTTCCTGTCAAGGAAGATTCATCTAAATACACAATTAATTTCCAAAACACTAAACAAAAGAATGGAGTGGAGGCGTAGGAGGCTAAAACAAGATTTTATCTTCCTTTCTGGAGCCATACCTTCTCTTTTTTCCCCTAAAGCACACACCTGTTCTCCTCCTTTGAAGTACACGGACCTTCTTTCCACCACAAATTCACATCTGTTCTCCCTTGGAGACTGTCTTGCTCCTCAGAGATTCCTGTGGTCAGCTGAAAAGAATAAAAGCAGGTACAAAAACAACCAGTTGGTTACAGCCGAACAATAAATGAATGAATGAAGATGTGGTATAACGTAGCAGGTATTTGAAAAAGAAAAGAAAAGGGGCTGAATGCTAGATTCTTGTTGTACCGGTTTGGAAGGAAAGAGAAACAAAGAAAATATTTGAAGAGACAAAAGCAAAATGGAGAGAGAGATTAAGGAAGAGATAAAGATGCTTTTTTAGACAGCAGGGAATTGATAAGGAAAACCGAAGGCATCTAGAAAGCAGCAAACGTGTCTCAAACAGAAAAACCAAACCAAATAAAATGTAGATGAGTTAGAATACGGAATATATATACAGAGTTGGAAGCGACCTTGGAGAAGGGGTGAAATGCTCCTGGATTGGACCGGATCGCCCAATCCAGTAAGTGACCTTGGTTGGTGGTTTGGCGATCGGATAGCGAAGGTGGAGCATAGCTCCGCCCACCTGGCTGGGTGTCATTACTTCCTGGTTGTAACCAGGAAGTAATGTGTTTGGTTTTGCGCATGCGCAGAAGGTCTGTGCGCACCTGTGACACGTGCGTACGCTTCCGAACCAATAAAGAAGGTAAGTAGATTTCACCCCTGCCTTGGAGCTCTTCTAGCCCAACCACCTGCTCAAGCAAAAGACTCTATGCCATTCCAGATGGGTCTCCAATCTCTTCTTAAAAACCTCCAGTGTTGGAGCACTTGTGAAGGCAAGCCATTCCACCAGTGGTGAGTTCCTCCCAGTTCTGCCCAGTTCCGCCAAGCCAGTAGCGGTGACGATATGACATCACCAAACCGGTTCTGGCCTCCCCTCGCCCCCCCACCCCCCCCTGCGTTATTCTTACCTTTTATTTGGCCCCACCTCCAATCTATTGCTGCCTCCTGAGTCCCAGCTGATGACTAGAGGGGAAAAACTATTTAAACTCTTGCTGTGGGGCTTCAAAGGACCGCCATACAGGGGATCAGTGTTAAAAGAAAACAAATGAGTAGACCGGTGCCTGCAAAAATAAATGGGTAGACCAGTGCCTGCAAAAATACATGAGTAGATCAGTGCCTGCAAAAATAAATGGGTAGATCGGTACAGCTCTGCAAGCAGTTAAAAGCCTGGTAGACCAGTACCTCTGTTAAATCCTAAAGAATTGTCACATGACCATCAAGCCACGCCCACAAAATAAGCCACACCCACAGAACCGGTAGTAAAAAAATTTAGAACCCACCCCTGCATTCCACTGATTGATTGTTCTAACTGTCAGGAAATTTATCTTTAATTCTAGGTTGAACCTCTCTTTCTTAAGCTTTCATCCATTACTTCTTGTCCTGCCTTCAAGTGCTTTGGAGTATAGGTTGACCCCTTCCTGTCTTAGACAGTTCATCAAATATCATCCCGGATGACCCCCTTCCCTGCAATCTATAGGTAGTCCTTGAGTTATGACAATTAAGCCCAAAATTTCTGTTGCTAAGCAAGACAGTGGTTAAGTGAGTTTTACTTCATTTTGCAACCTTTCTTGCCATACTTTCAGTTGTTAAGTGAATCACTATAGTTGTTAAGTTTATAACATGGTTATTAAGTGAATCTGGCTTCCCCATTGACTTTTCTTGTCAGAAAAAGGTTACAAAAGGTGATCACAGGACCCTGGGACATTGCAACTGTCATAAATACATGTCGGTTGCCAAGAGTCCGAATTTTGATCACTTAACCATGGGGATGCAGAAATGGCTATAAATGTGACAAACGGTGGTAAGTCATTTTTTTAGTGCCATTGTAACTTAGAGTTGTCTCTAAACAAATGGTTGTAAGTCAAGGACTACTGGTAGTTGGAGACTTGGCAGTTGGCTTATGTAAAAGGAATTGAACAGGAGTTGAAATGGATTCTTCTAGACCAGGGCTGTTAAACTCACTGTCGTGGCCTGTACGCAGCCTTTGCGGCTGGTGGCTGATTCGGACAGCGAGGAGGCTGGTGTGGTGCTGCACTAGCAGCCTATGCAGCTGGCACTCAAGTTGGACAATGAGGCTGGAGAAGATGTGATGCCAGAGGCAGGGATTCAGCCAAGGCCTTCAGAACCTCCAGAAGTGAAGAGGACGAAGAGGAGGAGCCTCTTCTCGATGCACAGGCATGCAGAGCTGTCAAAAGGCAGGAGTGGCTCCTCAGGAGGAGGTCTCCTCGAGAGTAAGGCTTGGGGCTAATTGGTCACTCCCTTAGCCTATTTAAGGAGGAACGCCAACTGAGGCAATTTGCAGGGAACAACTTCATTCATTCTCCTTCGTGCCTTGATCTTAGTTCTCTGCAAATTGCTTCTGGGCTTTCTGCCAACCATAGTAAGATTAAGATTATTTATTTTTTGGATTCTTGCAGGCTGTTAAGAAAGTTAATTAACAGCCTTTGTTTGAAAAAAATCTGATTTTATTTTAATAAACTAAGGTTTATACAGACTTTGTGTGTGCTGCGTTCTTTGGGGTCCATAGCTGAGGCAGAACATTCGCGGGCCTCGGGCCAGATGTGTCACGTGCTGGCCACGCCCACCCCCATTTTAGCAAAGGGGGGGAAAGTCATGATAAATCACGTGACAACAATGTGACGATGCAAGTTTAACACCCCTATTCTAGGCGATCCCATTAAGAGTCAGTTGCTTAAACTCAGAACCAGCCACTGTGTTTAAGCCGGAGCTACATAAACAACGGCAGAGGAGACCGCCTTCTACTATGTTCATACCAAAGGCATTGACCACTTGAATTCTGCTTACTCTTGAAGTGACAGCATTTCAGTTAAGAGCACCTGCCAGAGAGACAAGATTGATGGGAAAGTGAATAAAACAAATGCCAGAGATGGCTAGTAATATTCCTGGTTATGAATAACAGCAATGGAATTTTCAAGGATAAATTAAAAACTATTGCTTAAGTAGAACCCTTGGCAGATTTGATACTTACTGCTAATAATAATATTTCCTAGTATTTTCCCATCATGAATATTTGTTTCTAAAGAGCAGTGGCAAGCACCTGCACAATTATTTCCTTCTTCTTTTTTCCTTTTTCTAATTGGAGTGCCATAATTTTTTTGGGAAAGGGTAGGCTTATACTTATAAACATAAGCTATGAAGCAACAAGGAAACCATAATATCAAACCAGTATCAAGAGTAAAAATAATGCAGTGTATAATGTCAAAGTAAAAACAGTAGACAGTAAGACTGTGGCAAGATCTAAAGTTATTATAGATCCCTTCAACTGCCTGCAAGAACTAAAAAGTCTTCATGTCAACCAAGATGATTCGAAAGCAAGAGTGTCCAAACTCTTTAAGTTTGGACACTTTAAGTCTTGTGGACTTCAACTCCCAGAATTCCCCAGCCAAAATTCTGGGAGTTGAAGTCTACAAGTCTTAAAGTTGCCAAGATTGGACATCCCTGTTCTAAAAGTATCGTAGTAGAATTGATCTCTGTCCATTTTCCTCATTACTGGGACATCTGGAGAGAAGCCTTGAATAACGAACTTAGAGATGTTCTGGATGGTACCCACCAACCACCTTTTCTTCCTTAGTTGCTGACAAAAATATGGGGCCAACTTTATGAAGGCAGGAGGATAAGTATGGCAATTGCATCTTGACTTGTGAAGAAGGTTCATTTGGCTTGACCTGGTTTTCATCAACAATCTGGAATAAGCTCCTAACCAGGGTGGAGAACTGGGTAGCAAAGGAAGTTGTTTACCTAGTCAGTGAATTCCCAGCTAATCTGCCTTCCCTGCCTGTGATTCGACCTGTGGAAATTCTTTCCAGAAGAGGCACATAACAAACCTCATATGAAGCACAAGAGTTCCTCCGATGCCAAGCCCAATCCAATTATGATAACTATGCATGAATAGTTATCAGCAGCACTGTTTCCTCACCTATTCCACCCCACCCTCCAAACATTTTCCTTTGCTTTCTCCAAAACACCCTAAAATTCCCAGCTGGCAAACAAACCTGAAAATAAGACAGCAGCAAATTCATCTCATTCCATCTCTTCCTAGGGCAACATTCTTGGAGTAACCCCCATCCTCCTTTATTCTGCACCCTGTGGCAGCACCCTATAAACAATTCAATATCCAACTTTCAGAAGAAGACAAAGGCCATTCAGCATGGTCTTACCTGCCCAGCTCTGTCCCTGCAGGGCCTGCCTTGTTTTTATGATACAATCCTGAGAAGAACTGAGAGGAGTTTGCTCCCCGTTGTTGTTCCTCCTGCTGCCCTTTGGTCCTGTTTGCTGCCTGCCTCTTACCTGAAATGGCCCCTAATTAGCCTCCCACCTCATGAAAACCTGGCTTCCTTTCCCTTTTTGTCTCTCATGCATTCATTCGGAATTTTCTCAAGGGGAGGGAGAAAAGAAAGGAATTGAAGTAATGGCCAGGATTGTACATTCTTGCCTTGAGAAGGGCTGAGCTGAAATTTCTCAGAAGAACTTTCTACAGGCAGTCCTTGACTTACAATCATTCATTTAGTGACCATTTAAAATAACACCAATGAAAAAAGTGACTTATGACCATTTTTCACACTCAGAATTGTTGCAACATCCCCATCGTCACTTCATCAAAATTCAGATGCTTGGCAATTGGCATGTATTTATAATGGTTGCGGTGTCCTGGAACGAATCCATGCTGCTGCAGCCATCTTTTCGTTTCTCAGCTTGCCACACACTATGAGGGGGAGGGGCAGGGGAGGGAGAAGCTTGGAATGTGAGACCAGAAAATAACAACAGATCATCCCATGGGAACCAAAGTCATCCCAACAGGTGCTGGCCAGCGACGTGAAGGAATTACCAGAGAGACGCCAGAACGCCTAATTTAGGGGTGTCAAACTCAAGGCCCAGGCGACAGATCCGGCCCATGGGGTACTTAGATCTGGCCCACAGGGCCACCCTCGAAACAACGAAGGACTGGCCCGTGGTGCTTCTGCCAACAAAAACGGGCTCCCAAGCTCCGTTTTCGGCTGCCACGGCCTCCTGCCACTTGGGAACCTGTTTTCACTGGCAGAGTGCTCGGGCCTCCACAGGAGCCCCCGATAGGAGTGATGTTGAGCTGGCCATGCCCACCCTGGCCCCCCAAGGTCAAACACAACCCTGATGCGGCCATCAACAATATCGAGTTTGACACCCCTGGCCTAACTGAACAATGTGACCTGTGACATGGAGGAAGGGAGAATAGCTATTTTTTAATTATACGAAAACCGCGGGAAATAGAGTTAGCTTTGCATTTCATATGTGCTGAAATGGTGTACTCAGTAAAGCTGTTCTTAGAGAGATCTGATCGTTTTGAAGTGCTGACTTGGTTGGGTTCATCAGTAGGAACCTATTTTTTAACAGTTTATGTATATGTTTTCACATTATATACATAAGTGCTTAGTGAAGAGCGTATTGTCTGCATCAATTTATTTTTATAGAATAATACTTTTCCCACTCCTAATTTCTACCTCTGCTATCCAACCATGTATAAAGCAAGTTTAAAAATACTCTATTTTCTTTTTCTTTTATTTTTAGTGTCAGTCTGTCCATTTCTGCGCAATCTAAAAAAAATAATTACATCATCCTCTGTAGGTGTTTCCTCATTTTTCCACTGTGCAAATACAATTCTTGCTGCTGTCAAGACATATAATATTAACTATAAGTTCCCTTTATCATACTTTTAGATATTATTCCTAGCAAAATATTTCTGACTTAAAATCTATGTGCTGTTTTAACATTTTCTCTAACTATGTATGTAGTTTGGTCCAATATTTCTTTGCTTTTACACATGTCCACCACATATGATGATACATCCCCGGTGTCTGGTTACATTTCCAACATCTGGCGGACATGCTTTTAAACATCTTTGTTAATCTTGCCAGTGGTAAATGCCACCTATAAAACATTTTGGTCCCCACAGAGGGGGCCCGCAACTTGGGTGTCCTCCTGGATGCACGGCTGTCTTTAGAAGAGCATATGACAGCCGTGGCCAGGGGGGCTTTTCATCAGGTTTGCCTGATTCGCCAGTTGCGTCCCTTTCTGGATCAGGACTCCTTACGCACAGTCACTCAGGCACTCATCACTTCCTGTCTGGACAACTGCAATACTCTCTACATGGGGCTCCCTTTGAGGTGCACCCGGAGGCTCCAGCTGGTGCAGAATGCGGCTGCGCGGGGGATTATGGGAGTGAGGGGGCGCTTCCATGTGACACCTCTCCTGCGTGAGCTGCACTGGATCCCGGTGGACTTCCGGGTGTGTTTCAAGATGTTGGTTACCACCTCTAAAGTGCTCCATGGCATCGGACCTGGATATTTGCGGGACCGCCTTCTGCCACCAACAGCCTCCCACCGGCCAGTACGCTCCCACAGAGAGGGACTCCTCAGGGTGTCGTCGGCCAGGCAGTGTCGGCTGGCAACCCCCAGGGGGAGGGCCTTCTCTGTGGCAGCACCTGCCCTCTGGAATGACCTGTCCCCAGAGATACGCAGGATACCAGATCTTCGGGCTTTTTGCCATGCCCTAAAAACTTTTCTTTTCCAACAAGCAGGGCTGGCGTAAACCCCTCCCCCTTCTGAGATTTTAGATTTTTAAATTATCCAATTGGGTTTTAGTCATGAGGTTTTTAAATTTTTGGCCAAAGTCTTATAATTCTTTTAAATTTTTAAATTTTGTATTGAATGTTTTTTATTTCTGGCTGTGCACCGCCCTGAGTCCAGCACAAGAAGGGCGGTATATAAATTAAAACAAACAAATAAATAAATAAATTTTATATAAATTTTCTTTATATGCAGTTGTCTGACAATGACAGTTGCCATTGTCAGTTTACAATTTTTCCCCCAAAGTTTTTGCCATTTGTCTAAATCTATAGTATATCCAAAGTTTTTTGCCCATACGATCATTGTCTTTTACGTGTCCATCTTCCATTTTTAAGCTTAACAAGAAATTGTATAGTTTCTTTATCAACTTTTCATCTACTCCTAACATTATTTGGTCAAATGTCATAGGGTCTTTATAGAAACCATAGTCCTTAGTATCTTTCTCATATCTCGATTTTATTTGCGTATGCAGCCACCATGATAAATCCACACCTTGATTGCGCAACTCTTGTTTGGTTTTAAGTTCCCCTTCCACATTTAAAATATCTTTATATGTTACATTTTTTTCCAGATTTACTACATTTGGATATATAAATGCTTCCATTGTTGAGAGCCAGACTGGAATTTTAATGTAAATTTTTTGCTTTCACCTTTTCCCATATTGAAAGTAGAGCATTTCTTACATAGTGTCTTTGAAAATGTCTATGAGTTTTGTTTTTATTATACCATAAAAAAGCATGGCATCCTAACTGGAGATCATGGCCTTCTAGAAGCAGTAATCTGTTATGTGTAAGAGTTATCCATTCCCTCACCCATGTTAATACAACTGCATGGTAGTAGAGCTCCCAATCTGGTAGTTCAAAGAGCTCATCATCCAGTATGGTTAGCTGACTTCCTCAGCTTTGATTTTTCAAATCTGGCAACAGCCAGTGACGATCTTGGAGGCAACTGAAGCTGACGTAAAGTGATTGTTTGGTGTGAGTGACGCAAACATTTGAGTGTTGTGGCATTTTGTCAATTGTTTTCTTTAATTGTTTGCTGTTTAATTGTGCACAAGCCCAGGATAAAAGGACTAGGTGAACCAATGACTTAATCCTTGGTAAGAGTAATCCTTTTGAATATTGCATAAACCTATATACCCTTCAGCACCTCATGTTTAATGGCCGATAGCTGCTCAGATATCAAGCTAACAGTCTATTTTGTGAGCGGACTTTGTTTTGCCGTAAAGTCTGTTGAGTTTTCCCATGGCTTTTATCTTTAAATTTATTTTCAATTCACCTAAGACTAATCGAAGGATTAATTAATTGCAATGGTGACACACAATAGTAACAGTAACAGAGTTGGAGGGGACCTTGGAGGTCATCTAGTCCAACCCCCTGCTCACACAGGAGACCTTTACTAGGGATTCAAACCTCTGAACTGCCGACCTTTCTGATTGACAAGCTTAGCCCCTGAGCCACCTAGTAAGTCCATAAAAGAATTTCAGCTCTCATTTAGTTCTTCCCTGGCTGATAAGGAGAGCTCTGACTCCTGTTCTTTTTCCAACTCTGAAGTTCTCATTCTAGTGCATCACATTTGCTGGAAATAATAGTTTGTTTCGTTTACAGATCATTTTTGTACAAAGCATTATATCTTTGGTTGTTTAGCTGACTTGCCCTTTCTTCCCAATGTCAATGAAATCGTATCCACTAAGTACCAATATAGTCAGACTTTCCTTGTTTATTTTGGACTTTTTCCTTTTCTGGTGTACTTCCCAAAAAAATTCAGCTATAACTATTTACTATATTTGTTTGGGACCTCTTCTTGATAAATAAAATTGACGTTCAGAGATGCAGATTGCTTAGTAAGTTTTTAGCCTTACAATTATTTTCTGGTAATGTAGAAAAATTGGATGGATGCCAAAACTGGTACATTAGTACCCATATGTGTCATGGCAGACTATAGTTCAAATTTTCCAATAATTTCAGTCAAATTAAGATTCCTTCAGAGAGAAAAGCTAGGAAATAACTTGACTTTCATTGCATAGAAGGCTATATTAAGGCTAGTCTTCCATCTACTTTGGACCCATACCAATTTGCATATAGGGGTAATAGATCAACTGACTATTTTTGTCTCTTTTTGTCCATACTGTATTGAATCACTTGGAACAACAGGGGACATATGCGAGGCTGTTATTTGTGGATTATAGCTCTGCCTTTAACACCATTTTACCCAACAGGTTGTTTTTTAAAATGTCCAATTTGGGTATAAATCAGAGGATTTGTTTGTGGATTTTCTGACAGGTAGGCCACAGTCAGTAAGGATGGGATCTCACCATTCCTCTACTCTGATACTAAGCACAGGAGCCCCCCAGGATTGTGTGCTAAGCCCTTTCCTTTATTCCTTGTACACATATGACTGCACCCCATTGCATAACACCGACGCAATTATTAAATTTGCAGATGACACAACAGTGGTGGGGCTCATTAATAAGAACAATGAGTCTGCTTACAGGAAGGAAGTACAAGGGCTGACATTGTGGTGTAATAAAAATAATCTCACACTTAACACCACAAAAACTAAAGAACTTATAATTGACTTCAGGAGGAAGAGAGATGTACATCTACCATTGTACATAAATGGTGAGGAGGTGGAGAGGGTGGGTAGTTTTAAATTTCTGGGCACTTATATCTCAGAGGACCTGTCATGGACTATGAATGCTAACATGCTTGTGAAGAAGGCACGGAAGAGGCTGTACTTCCTGAGAATGCTTAGGAAGATAAATCTATCTCAGCATCTACTTCTGTCCTACTATCACAGTACCATTGAGAGTGTCCTGACATACGGTATTCTTGCATGGTATGGGAGCAGCTCTGTAGCAAACAAAAAAGCTCTACAGAGAATCATTAAAACTGCTTAGAATATCATTGGGCTCCAGCTACCAGCCTGGACGACATCTTCGAATCTCGCTGTTTGACAAAGTTGCATAACATTCTCAGAGACTCTTCCCATCCTGCTTACAATCTTTTTGGACTGCTGCCTTCTGGCAGAAGATACAGAACAATTAAAACTCGGACCACACATTTTCTGAATAGTTTTTATCCCAGAGCTATAATTGCACGCAACAATGAACTAAAGGGCCACCATCAGTGAGCTGTTGGACAGCATTACTTGGTCTGTTGTGTGGATGTTTGGGTGGTTTAGGGATGGGGAAGTGTGGTGGGTGGGAGTGTGTTTGGGGATTATGTGTGTGGGACCTGGTCTTTGGGTGTTAAGTAAATTTTGTTGTATGTGTATACTGCGTATACACAATAAAGTTGTTTATTTATTTATAGAAGGCAAGGATTTGATTCCCAATAAATGACCAGGGATCTTTAATTTATATAGAGATACATGAGTATCTCTATATAAATTATTTTAATATAATTTATCTTTATATAAACTATTAATATAAAATATTAATATAAAATATTAATATAAAATATTTAATATAATTTATCTTCATATAAACTATTAAGATGTGATAGTTAATATAATTTGTAAACGTCACAGAATCCGTGGTAAGATAATAGGCAAAACTGTGCACGTTAATAACAGAACAGCCCCTTTTAACTAATGAGAGAGAATCCCAAAAGTGCTTTTTCAAAAGGCAACTGGACTTTCTGGTTTTTCTTTGATGATGCTTCGCTTCTCATCCAAGAAGCTCTGTTGAAGAAGCTTCTTGGATGAGAAGCAAAACATCATCAAAGAAACAGCAGAAAGTCCAGTTGCCTTTTGAAAAAGCACCTTTGGGACAACCATGACCTCGATGACTGAGAATCTCCATAGACATTGAGAGAGATATTATAGTAATGTGATTATAATTGTTATTATAATTAACAGACTACTAATAATTTTTTTTATTTCTATATAGTTTTTAAAAGATTTCACAGAAGAATAATGATAAAGAGTTTACTTTTCATTTTAGTATGCACTTTATTTGATGATAATGGGTTAAAGAATCATACGTGGAAAGAGGCTAAAAGGAAAATCTATTCCAAGAAAGGGGGGAAAAACCCAAATATGATTGGGAAAAAACATCACTATTAATAAGTTTGATGACAGCTCATGAATATGATGTTATCATTGGTGGCTTTGTTGATGGTGGTGGTGGTGATAACAGCAATTATAATGATTATGAAGATGATGATAACGATGATAAGAACAGCATTAAGATGTAATGGAGATGATGGAAAAAATGGGATTCCCCAACTGAACCTCAAGTAAACTATGGGTACAATGGCATTCATGCTAATGGACCACAGTTTTAGAGCTATTAAGTGTTTTGTAGTAGATGTGAAGCTGACCCAAATGCACAACCCAGCCATACTTATAGATGTATTCACGCTTACCACCTCCCATTTTTAATTGGCCTATTTCTAAGGAGACTATCTATATATATATAGCACAGACTTCCTTCCAGGAAATGGGAACTCTGATTAACTAGGATTTCCCTTCATACAAAGAAAGAATATATGGGTTATTCCTTAAGATGCCCAAAGCCCAATGAGTATGTCTCTAAAATCAGGTGAATGTACTTGCACCCAAGGCTAAATATACCTATTCTCTTGCCTTCCTATTATACCACCTAAAGGGACAGATTCAGAAGTGGAGTTGGCATAGGCTGAGACACATATGCCACCATTACACTGGGTTCACTCAGTGATTTTTGTTGAACTAAAGCTCAGCCAGTCACTCCCAGCTTCTTCATAGGACTATAGTTCTTCCCATATACTCTAACAGCTAAACAATGCTCATATCTTGATTCAACTTGTATTCTTGGTTTTATATGTCATATTCTATATTCCTGGTTCAACTTCCCAATTCATGAGTCCGGGTCTTCTGGAGATTTCTCTGCTAATAGAAAAAAGCAAGGGAAAATGGTAAGAAACTAACTTAAAAAGAAAACGTCAGAGGACCAAATAATACATTATATAACAGACTAGCTTAATTCACTGACCAAATTGTGGCTTTAATTGAAATACACAGCTAAAAGGACTGGTTAACCTTTATATCAGAGGTGGGTTTCAGCAGGTTCTGACCAGTTCTGGAGAACTGATAGTGGAAATTTTGAGTAGTTTGGAGAACCAGTAGTAAAAAGTCTGACTGGCCTGCCCCCATCTATTCTCTGCCTCCCAAGTCCCAGCTGATTGGGAGGAAATCATGCTGCTCTACAGTGAGAGGATTTATTTCCCCAAACTCACACGATGGTATGTCGTTCACAGGAAGCGTAGCCAGGAAGTCGCAGAGTGGGACAGGTGACAGGCGTTTGATCTGAGGTGCTCCTGTGCTGATGTGAAAGAAATTCTGCTCTGTGGCGTCGTACAGCGGCCATTGTACCTCATCTGGCTTTGACCCTGTTGGAGTTCTACAAAGGCAATTGAGAAATTATGGTAGGAGTACAAAGAATCTCTTGCCTGTTTACAAGAATTACAGGCATTGGAGTCCATTGATATCAAATAATTATTTCCAAATCTTAAGGCTTTCCTTCCTTCCTCCCTTCCCTTCAACTATCCCTGCCTCCTTCTTTCTTTCTTTCTTTCTTTCTTTCTTTCTTTCTTTCTTTCTTTC
>WNWU01000011.1:835182-858298 GCA_012654045.1 Ptyas mucosa | reverse complement strand
TTCTTTCTTTCTTTCTTTCTTTCTTTCTTTCTTTCTTTCTTTCTTTCTTTCTTTCTCTCTTTCTTCCTTCCCTCCTTCCTTTCTTTCTATCTATCTTTCTCAATACAAGATGGTGCCCACAAAGTGAGTACTTTTATTCCAAAGAATCATCAAATATGAGCACGATAGTTGCCTTGTTCTCCACAGCATTTACTCTCAGTTTTCTTTATCCTTCCTCCAAATATTCGTGTAAGGGATTGCTACCTTTGCCCATGACAGGCCATTAGGAAAGAAACAGGCCAAGGTCTGAGGACAAGTCCCAACAGAGATGGTTATATAATATAATACTCACTGCTTGATTAGGAAATGCACCTGATGATCAAGGAGTGAGCATTGTGTCCCATTGCTGAAGTCCCGTGTTCTTCTGGCTGGTTACTCAGAAACACAGCAAAGTTGCTACCATACAATTGATGCAATAGTTATGGGAAATATAATAGTTACGAGACTCAGCTGCTGGGTGCTGTTTGGAATATTACTGGGGTGGGGTGTGGGATTAATGGCACTCCATATCAGCAACAGACAACTACTGAGAAAACCTTTCCCTAACCATATGTTACTGTGGTGGGACAGTGGTTAGAATGCAGTACTGTAGGGCTAACTCACTGCTCACTCCAGGAGTTCAATCCTGACTGGCTCAAGGTTGACTCAGCCTTCCATCCTTCCCAGGTTGGTAAAATGACAGCCCAGATTGTTGGGGGCAATATGCTGACGCTGTAAACTGCTTAGAGAGGGCTGTAAAGCACTGTAAAGCAGAATATAAGTCTTAGTGCTATTGCTACTGAATGGGGACCCAGATTTTGAATTATTCTCTGCAATTGCACAGTTCATGCTATCTGGAAAATGGGAAATTGGCATGAGATGAACCCCCAGGTTCATGCAGGTTAATCAGTTCCATGACTGCCCCAAACCAGAAGTTTCATTCTCGAAAAGGACAAGCATAGATTGTGTTTTATGGGCTGCAGGGGTCAGTTCAGGGGTGAAATGCTACCGGTTTGGACAGGTTCAGCCAGCGGCAGTGTGAGGCTCTGCCCACCCACCTGGATGTTGTTACTTACTTATTTATTATTTATTTTATTAGATTTTTATACCACCCTTCTCCTACTGGTTTAATCAGTAAGTAACCTGTTTTTGACTCCCTGCGCATGCGCAGAAGGCTTTGTGCATGCACAGACTAGGGTCCAAGCGTGCACGTGAACCGGTAGGGAAGGTAAGTAGATTTCACCCCTGGGTCAGTTCCTTACCCGCCTCTGGCAAACTGTGCCCAGTATCTCATCATCTGACGGCTCAATGCTTCCTCAGCCTCCGTGATGGATCGGTTTGTTGCTGACGCCATGGTTCCAAAGACATAAGGTATTTCTGCTCCATGGGGCGTCCCTACCCACTCAGGCCATCCAGAGCCAGAAGGGTGGTGACTGAAGGAGTAAACATGCACCGGCTTCCTAGCTTTTCTGATCTTCGCAGCAAGTTCAATCAAGGGACACACCATGAAATAATCTCGCATATACTGAGAAAACGCCAAACGGTATTGCCCATGATTAGCTTCACTGAATTTCTGGGCGACGGTGCGTGCAACTTCTTTTGTGGTCCCTCTTCGCAAAGTTATCGTAACACCTTGGAGAAGCTGCTCCCATGTTAATGTTCCTCCGTTTGTTTTTGTGCTCGGATACATAAGCAATACAAAAGCAGAGCCTTCATCATCAGTGACCCCAGTAAGAATTGGTTTTCCCTGAAGAATTGCTGTGTCCAGCAGATTTGGGACTTTGCCTGGGAGGAAATGACCATCTGTGGTCAACGAGTTGATCAGAATCAGATGAGTAAAGTTCTCATGTGTAAAGTCTATCTCCTGTAGGCAGCTCACTATAGCTCTGTCGTTATCTTTTGCGCACCCCACTTGTTTGCTGAGCATTATCGCATCTGTGCGGGCCTCTTGGGGGCTCTTCCAGGGCCAAATGGCATTGGGAACACCACTCTGAAGCACCGCACGGGCAAAAAGGGGTTGGCTCAGAGGGGAAAGGAGATGGCAACCCACCAAAACTGCTCCTGCACTTTGCCCAACCAGAGTCAACTGAGCTGGATCACCTCCAAAGAGAGCTATGTTTTCCTTCAGCCACTTTAGGGCCAAATGCTGGTCCCACAAGCCCACATTTCCTGGGGCGTAGGGTGGCAAGTACAAAAAGCCTAGACCACTCAAGCGATAATTCATGGAAACCACTATGACCTTCTCTGTAGCAGACAACATTGCTCCGTTATAGATATCTAGTGAGGCTGTGCCAGTGATAAAGCCCATGCCTTGGATCCATACAAGGACAGGCACTGGTCTTGAGGGTCGAGGGTGGGGTGCCCAGATGTTAAGAAAGAGACAGTCCTCTGAAAGAGGTGTGTTGGCGATCCATATGTTTTTATCAGGAAGGCCAGAAATATTGGTCTGGGGACAAGAGTTGCCAAAACTGGTGGCCTCCAATACTTCACTCCATGGCTGACGTGGGACGGGTTTTTGAAAACGGAGTTTATTCACTGGAGGCTCCGCATAGGGGATTCCCAGATAGGCAGTCACGGAACCAGATCTAGTCAAGACTATTTTGCCTTTAATAGGGCCACTGCTGGTCACTACTGGAGTGTCATTATTGGAAGCACATTTGCAAACCAATGAGAGGAAGAAGAAAAAGCTCAAGCGTGACCAGAGGAAACGATGCATAGTAGCTATATCTGAAAGAATCAGAAACAAAAAAATGGTTGACTAGATATAACTCCTCCTGTGTAAGGCAACCTAATTTGAGTATATGAATGCATAAAATCAATTTAAATACATATTTTGGAAAACTTACATTGGTTTTGACACAGCTTACTCAACCCAAGCCAGGCTGGGCAGCTGTGAGTTTTTGGTCCTGGTGGTTCAAGATACTTTCTATCTTCGGTTCTAGATGGGTGGTTTTGACTCACAAAGACCAAGGACACAATCTGGGGGCCATGTTGGACAGATAAGAGCAGATGGAAGCCATTGCTAGAAGGGCCTTTGCGCAACTTGGGGCTGTGTGTCAAGTATACCCATTCCTGGACCTGCTCACAGTCACTCATGCCCTTGTGATTTCCAGATTGGACTACTCTAACATGTTTTAATATGGGGCTGCTCTTGGTGCAGACAATTACTGGCGCCAGTTACCCAGAACATGTGACACCACTGTTCACGAGCTGCACTGGTTCCTTGTGTGCTTCTGGGTACAATTCAAAGCACAGGTTGTCAGCCAGTTACTTAAGACTGGGTTACTTATGAGACTATCTCTCCCCAGTGGTTTCCTTGGCCTATCTGACCTAGCAGCAAACGCATGATTTGACTACTGTTAACTAGGGTGTTTGGGACACAGTGGCTCAGTGGCTAAGATGCTGAGCTTGTCGATCGAAAGGTCGGCAGTTCAACAGTTCGAATCCCTAGTGCTGCGTAATGGGTGAGCTCCCACTACTTGTCTCAGCTTCTGCCAACCTAACAGTTCGAAATCACGTAAAAATAAAATGCAAGTAGAAAAATGGGGACCACCTTTGGTGGGAAGGTTACAGCGTTCCATGTGCCTTTGGTGTTTAGTCATGTCAGCCACATGACCACGGAGACGTCTTCAGAGAGCGCTTGCTCTTTGGCTTTGAAACGGAGATGAGCACTGCCCCCTAGAGTCAGGAACGACCAGCACTTATGTGCGAGGGGAACCTTTACCTTTACCTTAATTAGGGTGTGTCAGCTGGCAGAGCCTAGAAGAAGAGCTTTATCTGCCATGGTACTAAAGATAAATTAAGAACAATTCACAACCATGGATATATATTATAGATCAATAAACTTTGCCAAATATATATTAAAAGAATAGATTTGCATTGGTGAAATAATCTGGCAAGGCAGCATATTGACCTCAAAAGCTTAATATTCTGGCTTGCTTGGTGGGGCTGCCAGATGTGACTTTGGGACAAGGCATGCAGGAGGAAGTAAAACCACAGGCTTGCAAACATTGCTAAACTATTACTAAAGTAGAACATAAGAATTTCCGGAATGACAGTTATATTATGAAAATTTGTGGTTAACCTATGCACACCTTCAGCTATATGTGTATACACAGAGAGATGGGTGGCAAGCAAATTTAATTGATTAATAAATAAAATAAAAAATAAGTGCTATAGGAGTCTTAGCCATAAAACAGAACGGTGACATTTTGGTTGTGGCTTTTGTGGTTTGGGGGTATAAAAGACTTGGCTGTAAACAATGAGGTTACATGGGTTTTTAAGAAAACCTCCCCATGTTAACAGCATGATGGTGCAGTGGTTAGAATGCAATATTTCACAAAAATTTTCACAAAATATTTCACAAAAAAATAGATGACTGACAACAAATATGTATATGTATATATAGTACGAGTGGTGTAGGTGGAGGGAATGGTTGTATTTTTGTTGATTATGTCTATATGTTACTGTTTGTTTGTTTTTTCTGTTTTGTATGTTTTAACGTTAAATAAAAAAAAAAGAATGCAATATTTCAGCCAAACTTTGCCCACAGCCAAGAGTTCAAACCTGATGGGCTCGAGTTTGACTCAGCCTTCCTTCCTTTTCTGTGATCCGTAAAATGAGGACCCAGGTTGTTAGTGGGGGGGGGGGCAATATGCCAATATTGTAAACCGCCCAGAGAGTGCTGTAAAGCACAATGGAGCAGTATATAAGTCTAAGTGCTATTGCTACTGTATGTCCTCCTCCTGCGCAGAATAAAATTGTGTTGTGGGGTGCTTGGTGCTCTCTAAGCTTGGTGGTTTTCTTGCAGATGTTTCATTACCAAAGTTGTGTTGCTTCAATCTCCACCTTGGTGTGTTCAATTGGGTTTCAACTAACTGGTCAAGGACACCCACTCATTTAATACCTTCCCCCAGAGATCAGATGGGCCCCATTGCCTTTTGTGATACCTTGAAAACATTACGCTCAAGCCTGGGATCGTGGGCATCTTCTGGTTGTATGGATGGTAGATTAGATGATGCCCACCTGCAATGTGTCTTTATTTTGGGTTTCCATGGTGTATTTTGTGTTTTTATGTATCTGATTGTAAACTACCTAGAGTCACATAAAGTGATATGAGGGGGCTATATAAATTGAGCAAATCAATCATCAATAAAATTCTGAGATATTGTGAGCTTTCAATCAGAGGAAGAGAAAGAGGGAGGAAGAAATTCATGGCTCAGGTTCAAAAAAACTCAAAGATCAGGAAAAGAGTTGGGGAATGGAGAAAACAAAAGGTTCTTTGACAATGGCAGGGTAAAGATTAGTTTATCAGGGATGCAAGAAAGTCACTTTTCCACTTGACATTTTCAAATTGCCAACATTCAATCAAGTCAATTTGTCTCAATGGCAAATATAAACTGTCAAATAAAGTGATGACGATAATGATGGTATCCATTCAATTGTGTCCAACTCTTGGCAAATAAAGAACGGTTACTTAATGAAGTGGGTTCTTCCTCTTATTAATTCCTTCTTCCTCCTTTTCTCAATCTATCCTATTCTAGTAGCATTTCAAAACCCATCCTTGGTTGTGTCAAGGGCAGTGGTGGGATTCAAGTAATTTAACAACCGGTTCTCTGCCCTAATGATTTCTTCCAACAACCAGTTTGCCAAACTGCTCAGAAAGTTAACAACCAGTTCTCCCAAAGTGGTGCGAACTGGCTGAATCCCACCACTGGTCAAGGGTAAATGACTGTCTCGATAAAATTATGCTGCCCAGGGTCACCTTGTAGGGGAGATGAGTGGCATAAACATTTAATAAATACAATAAATAAAAGGAGATTCCATTTGTGATTAAGGATCCCCAGACTGTTTCTAACACTTGGTATCTTGTTATCGTTTACCTCTATACAAATCTTTCCCATTTTGTATCTGATCATGGAGAAGTTCAAGACCAGAGGAAAACTTCTTTCACAGAACTTGCCTAAGGTTTGTTTCCTCTTCTCTTTATCCCTCCTAATCCACCCTGCTGTGTAAAGAGAATGTAAGCATTCTGGAAGATGCAGATATTTCAACGATGCCAGGGGAAATCGGTATAAAGGAGATAAAGGTAGTCCTTGACTTATAGCCAGTGGTGGGATTCAGCCAGTTTGCACCACTTCGGGAGAACCGGTTGTTAACTTTCTGAGCAGTTTGGCAAACTGGTTGTTGGAAGAAATCATTAGGGCAGAGAACCGGTTGTTAAATTACTTGAATCCCACCACTGCTTACAGCTGTGTTTAGTGATCTTTTGCAGTTACAAGGGCACTGAAAACAGTGACCTATGACTGTTTTTCACACTTACAACCGTTGCAGCATCTACATGGTCACATGGTCAGAATTCATCCTCTTGGCCACTGGCATGTACTTATGATGGTGGCAGTGTCCCAGGGTCATCTGATCACCTTTTGTGACCGTTTGGCAAACAAAGTCAATAGGGACACCAGATTGACTTAACAGCCAGGTTACCAACTTAACAACTATAGTGATCCACTTAACAACTGTGGCAGAAAGGTCACAAAATGGAGCAGAACTCTCTGAACAACTGCCTTGCTTAGCAATGGAAATTTTGGGCTCCATTGTGGTCATAAACTGAGGACTACCTGCATTCTGCTGGCTCTTCGTGCACTAATATTGCCCATTAATTTGCACCCATACACTCAAAGAGGTTGTGATAAGTGGTCTTCTTACCAGGTCTTTTTTTTTTTAAGAAAATGGGATAAGTAATCAAGCACTAAGATTAAGCAGTTTTACTCTTTTTCTGTACCACCTCTCTTCAATGCTAGTGAAACCCTAGTATATAGAAGATAGTGTCCTCTACATGAGGTAGCAAGATTCATTAGATAGCGTAACAGTTTAGAGATCATCTCGTTCACCCAAAACAAATAGCCAGATGGTTGCCATTGCTGCCTCCCACCTGGCCAGATCCTTGTTATCTGAGGAGGTAGCCTACTTAATGACAAGGTGGGCCAAACACAAATCTAGAATAACACCTCTTTTCTTTCTCTGCTTTTATTTCCCAGCTGCTTTCCTAACTTCAACTCCAACCTGTGAGTAATTAGAACATATTCATTCTTGTCATATCATACCTGCCTTCTCATTGGCACTAGCTGGGACTGGATATTAGCTGATGGTCTGTCCGTCCAGGAAAATAAGATTGTCTTTTGACTTGCTTCTTGCTGCTCTCCTGCCAGAGTGTGTGTTAGGGAAAGAACCTGTTCCCTTCTCTTCTCCTCTTCCTTATCTTCTGCTTGGTCTCCTCCCCTTCAAGCTGTATGAGTGTGTGTGTGTGAGAGAGGGAGAGAGTATGTGGCAAGCCTCTCCCCTAACAAGCCAAGCTACTGATTTCCAAAGTTAGTAAATCACCAAGACCAGATACAGAGTGAAATGCAGCCCAGTACAAAAAGATCAGGACACACAATCTCCACAGATATACAAGTGGATCTCCACAGATATACAAGTGGATACATCAGCTCCAAATAGGGGGGACAGGTAGTCCTTGATTTGTGACCACAATGGAACCCAAAATGTATGTTGCTAAATGAGAAAGTTGTTAAGTGAGCTTTGCTCCTCCTTCTACAATCTTTCATAAGAATAAGAATAAGAATAAGAATAAGAATAAGAATAAGAATAAGAATAAGAATAAGAATAAGAATAAGAATAAGAACAGAACAGAATAGAATAGAATAGAATTCTTTATTGGCCAAGTGTGATTGGACACTCAAGGAATTTGTCTTTGGTTTATATGCTCTCAGTGTACATAAGAAGAATAAAATACATTCAACAAGAATAAAAAGATACAACACTTAGTGATAGTCAAGGTTATTAATAAGCTATTAAATGGTACTAGGAAACAAATAAAAACAATATAAATTGAAAGATACAAGCAACATGGTTATAGTAATAAGTGGGAAGAGATAGAAACTAGTAAGGAAGAGAAGAATAATAGTAATACAGTCTTAGTGAATTATTTGACAGGGTTGTGGGAATTAGTTGTTAAGCAGAGTGATGGCATTTGGGGAGAAACTGTCCTTGTGTCTAGTTGTTTTGGTGTGCAGTGCCCTATAGGGTCGTTTTGAGGGTAGAAATTGAAACAATTTATGTCCAGGATGTGAGGGGTCTGTAGATATTTTCACAGCCCTCTTTTTGACTTGTGCAGTATACAGATCCTCAATGGAAGGCAGGTTGGTAGCAATTGTTTTTTCTGCAGTTCTAATTATCCGTTGAAGTCTGTGTTTGTCTGGTTTGTCTGGTTTGATTGCAGAACTGAACCAGACAGTTATGGAGGTTCAGATGACAGACTCAATAATTCCTCTGTAGAACTGGACCAGCAGCTCTTTGGGCAGTTTGAGACTTTCTGAGTTGGCACAGAAAGAACATTCTTTGTTGAGCTTTTTTGATGACGTTTTTGTTGTTTGGTGTCCATTTTAAATCTTGAAATATGATAGAACCTAGAAACCTGAAGGACTCTACTGTTGATACTGTGTTGTCTAGTATTGTAAGAGGTGATAGTATATAGGAGGTTTTCTTCTAAAATCCACCACCATTTCTATGGTTTTGAGTGTATTTAGTTCAGGATTGTTCTGGTTGTACCACAAGGCTAGTTGTTCAGCCTCCTGTCTGTATGCAGATTCATCTTTGTCTTGAATGAGACCAATCACTGTTGTATCATCTGCAAACTTCAGTATTTTAACAGAGGGATCTTTTGAGATGCAGTCATTGGTGTATAGAGAGAAGAGTAGTGGAGAGAGCACACAGCCCGGGAAACAGGGGGGGGGGGCTCCTGTGCTAATTGTTCAGGTATCTGATGTGATTTTTACCCAGCTTCACCTGCTGCTTCCTGTCTATTAGGAAGCTTAAGATCCATTTACAAGTGTGGTCAGGTACAGCTAGCTGATTTAGTTTAGTTAGAAGAATATCTGGAACAATGGTATTGAATGCAGAGCTGAAGTCTAGAAAGAGGACCCTTGCTTAGGTTTTTGGAGATGCAAGATGTAGTGTAGAATCATATTAACAGCATCATCTGTCAATCTATTTGCTTGGTAGGCAAATTGCAAGGGGTCTAACAGAGGATCCATGATTGTTCTCAGGTGGCCGAGCCAGGGGTGAAATGCTACCAGTTTGCTTCAGTTCGGGCAAACCGATAGTGATAAATACAACCGGTTTGGGCAAACCAGTAGTAAAAAAGAAAGCTACTGGATCACTTGAACTGGTAGTTTAAAAAGCTACCGGTTTCTCCGAACTGATATTTCCAACAATCAGCTGTGCCGCATGGTTTAGCTTTGCTAGAAAGCAGGAAATCCTGCATTCTAGCAAAGCTAAATCACGCGGCACAGCTGATCCCCCCTTGCTGTTCTACTTACCTTCCCAAGCCTCATGTTGCACAGCCAGCAAACCAGTAGCAAACCGGTTCAGATTTCACCACTGGGCCGAGCACTAGTCTTTCAAAGGTCTTCATAACTACAGATGTTAGAGCAACTGGTCTGAAGTCATTCAGTTCCTTGATGGAAGGTTTCTTCGGCACTGGGATGATAGTAGAGCATTTGAAGCAAGTAGGAACATAGCACATCTCTAGTGAGTTATTAAAGATGCGGGTGAAGATGGGGGCTAGTTGGTCAGCACAAGTTTTTAAGCAAGAAGGAGTTATCTTGTCTGGACCTGGTGTTTTTCCTGGCTTTTGTCTGTGAAATAGGCTTTGCACCTCATTCTCTAATCACCAGAGGTGGTGGGCCCAATGGGATAGGGTAGGTTGTAGGAGGCTTAGCTGTTGTTGGTGTGTCTAAGATGGGGATTGTGGAGATGGGTGGTAGTAGTTTTCTCTCAAACCTGCAGTAAAATACATTCAGGTCATCTGCCAGCTGATTTCCTTCAGCTTGGGAAGAAGGTTTGCTGTAACCAGTGATATTTTTAAGAGTTTTCAACATGTTTCCTGGTTTATTTGTTGAGAACTGATTCCTTAGCTTTTCAAAGTAGCTTCTTTTTGCTGCTCTGATCTCCTTTGTTAATATGTTTATGGCCTGATTGTACAGCATTCTATCGCCTTTTCTGTAGGCTTCCTGTTTGGAACGACATAGCTGCTTGAGTTTAGCTGTGAACCAAGGTTTATTGTTACTGTGTATTCACAAGTTCCTGGTAGACACACATAGGTTCACAAAAACTGACATATGATGTTACAGCATCTGTGAGTTCATCCATGTCTGCAGAAGTATCTTAAAAATTTTCCAATCTGTGCTATCAAGACAAGCCTGTATTTTTAGCTTTGCCTACTCATTCCAAATCCTCACTGACTTAATTCTTGGTTTCATGGTTTTAAGTCTTTGTCTGTAAGCAGGAACAAGGTGAATCATGCAATGATCAGTGTGTCCCACAGTTGCTTGTGGTAAATGTTAGGTCAGGCAAGGAGTTAGTTCTGAAAGATACCTTGCAGATTGTACATAGAGGTTCAGCTATGGCAGTGGCAAGTTTTTTTAAGAAGTAGGCACATAATCCATCAGGCCCAATAGATAGAGATATCTTTAGGTTACATAGTGCCATTTCAACATTATCTACTGTAAAATCAATATGTGGTAAATCATTATAATTGGTTGTGGTATAACTAGGGAATGTGGGATGTACTTTAGGACAAGGCATGCAGGAGGAAGTAAAACCACAGGCTTGTGAATATTGCTAAACTATTACTAAAGTAGAACATAAGAATTACCGGAATAATAGTTATATTGTGAAAATTTGTGGTTAACCTATGCACACTTTCAGCTATATGTGTGTACACAGAGAGATGGGTGGCAAACAAATTTAATTGATTAATAAATAAAATAAAAAATAAGTGCTATAGGAGTCTTAGCCATAAAACAGAAAGGTGACATCTTGGTTGTGGCTTTTGTGGTTTGGGGATATAAAAGACTTGGCTGTAAATAATGAGGTTACATGGGTTTTTAAGAAAACCTCCCCATGTTAACAGTGTGATGGTGCAGTGGTTAGAATGCAATATTTCAGCCTAACTTTGCCCACGGGCAAGAGTTTGAACCTGACGGGCTCAAGTTTGACTCAGCCTTCCTTCCTTTTCTGTGATCCGTAAAATGAGGACCCAGATTGTTGGGGGGGGGCAATATGCCAATATTGTAAACCACCCAGAGTGTGCTGTAAAGCACAATGGAGCAGTATATAAGTCTAAGTGCTGTTTCTACTGTATGTCCTCCTCCTGCACAGAATAAAATTGTGTTGTGGGGTGCTTGGTGCTCTCTAAGCTTGGTGGTTTTCTTGCAGATGTTTCATTACCAAAGTTGTGTTGCTTCAATCTCCACCTTGGCGTGTTCAATTGGGCTTCAACTAACTGGTCAAGGACACCCACTCATTTAATACCTTCCCCCAGAGATCAGATGGGCCCCATTGCCTTTTGTGATCCCTTGAAAACATTACGCTCAAGCCTGGGATCATGGGCATCTTCTGGTTGTATGGATGGTAGATTAGATGATGACCAGTTGCCAAGCGTCCAAATTTTGATCACATGACCAAGGGGATGCTGCAAAGGTCATAACTGTGAAAAATGGTTGTAAGTCTGGTTTTTTCAATGCTGTTGTAACTTTGAATGGTCGCTAAATAAATGATTGTAAGTCAAGGATTACCTGTACATTTTAATCACCCTAGAGCTGACGGTAAGATGTCTATGAGAATTCCAGCCAGCAAATTCCACCAGCAAATTCAAAGACCTGATTCTGATTTTCTTAGCACATAATTGTAATTCTGCATATCTCACTTTTTTTTCCTATAAAGAATGGAATCTTGTCCTACTTTCACAATCAACCTGCTCAAATCAGATTCTGCTCTGTCCAAAAGTTCAAGACTATTTACTTTCCTTCTGTAAACATTCTCCGATCATTCACCAGTGTGGATTTTGCCTTCAAAACGACGCTATAGAGCACTGCACACCAGAACAACTACACACAAGAACAGTTTTTCCCCGAACACCATCACTCTACTAAACAAATAATTCCTTCAACACTGTCAAACTATTTACTAAGTCTGCAGTACTATTAATCTTCTCAATCGTTCCTATCACCCTTCTCCTCCCATGTATGACTGTATGACTGTAACCTTGTTGCTGGTATCCTTAAGATTTATATTGACTGTTTCCTAGTATGATTTGATTGCTTACTTGTTCCCTATGACTATCATTAAGTGTTGTACCTTATGATTCTTGACGAATGTATCTTTTCTTTTATCTACTCTGAGAGCGTATGCACCAAGACAAATTCCTTGTGTGTCCAATTACACTTGGCCAATAAAGAATTCTATTGTATTCTATTCTAAACAAAACATTCTACAATCATTCACCAGTGTGGATTTTGGCTTCTGTGGAATTCTATGTTGTCTTTAATTACGTAAAAAAAAATTTTTTTGTTACATAAAAAATAAATTAGAAATGTGAGTGATGCAGCAGGGTTTATTTTTTGCATTTCCAAGCTAAGTTTTAATGTGTCATGCCTTAGTCATACGAATGAGGATCAAACTGCAAAACAACTATATAAAAGAGAAGTGGCTGCTTTTGAGAAGAAGACCTTGGTTGGATAGAATTGACGAGATTCTGAAAAAGAGAGTTTAAAGAGTAAAAAGCAATGGTTGAAGAAGTGGATCCATAAGGTGGAAGCAAGAATGGTTTGCAAGGACACAAGGAAATAAAGAGAGATTGGGTAGATGTGCACTTTCTGCTTGCACACTCACTAGTATAAAAGGAAGAGAGGAAAGTGCTTCTTGAATGCAGAAACAGATAATGTTGTCCTCCACTATGACCAGCCTACTGCACATATACCCTATGTTCATATTTTCTAGCTGAACTTTAAAAGTGTTGTTTTCCAAGCAGGTCTACCATCAGAAAATAGAACGTCCTCAACTTATGACCACAATTGGGGCCAGAGATTCCATTGTTAAGCAAAGGGGTTGTTAAGTGAGTCGTGTCTTTTATGACCTTTTTTGCCATGGTTGTTAAATGAATCCCTGCACTTGTTAAGTGAATCACACGGTCATTAAGTGAAGGGAAATTATTTTTTTTTAAAGTGAAGGTGGCGGCCACATAAGTACCCAGTAATTGGCTGACCAACCGCACTCAACTTGTAGTCCTCAATGGAACTGCATCTACTGGGAGGGAAGTATGCAGTGGAGTACCCCAAGGCTCTGTATTAGGCCCAAGACTCTTCAACATTTTCATCAATGATTTGGATGAGAGGATAGAAACTTATCAAATTTTCAGACAACACTAAACTAACAGGAATAGCCAACACTCCAAAAGATAGGCTTTAGATACAGAATGATCTTGACAGACTTGAACATTGGGTGCTATCTAACAAAATTAGATAGCACCCAATGAGGACCCAGATTGTGGGGGCAATAAGCTGACTTTGTATAAATATACAAAAGTATGAAGGCTATTGCTTAACGCATTGTAAGCCGCCCTGAGTCTCCGGAGAAGGACGGCATATAAATCATTTTTTTTAAAAAAATGAAATTCAATGGTGAAAAAAAGTAAGGTTCCACATTTAGGCAAGAAAAACAAAATGCACACGTACAGTATATGTGGTACCTCGCTCAATAGTAGTAACTGTAAGAGGGATCTTGGATTCCTAGTGGACAATCATTTAAATATGAGCCAGCAGTGTGCAGCAGCTGCCAAAAAAGCCAACACAGTTCTGGGCTGCATAAACAGAAGGATAGAACCAAGATCACGTGAAGTGTTAATACCATTTTATAATGCCTTCGTAAGGCCACACTTGGAATGCTGCATCCAGTTTTGGTTGCCACGATGTAAAAAAGATGTTGCGCATCTAGAAAGAGTGCAGAGAAGAGCAATAAAGATGATTAGGGGACTGGAAGCTAAAACATATATGTCTAGTTTAGTGAAAAGGAAGGCTAGGGGTGACATGATAGCAGTGTTCCAATATCCAATATGTGAGGAATGTAGTCTTTTTTTATTTAAAACATCACATGCAGTTTAGGGATTTCCCTATGTAGACAGTAAAGTCTTCTGCCACTACTGTAAAAAGATTGGGAAATGTATCAATCATCTAATAGATATTCTTAAACTTTGTTTTTGAATGTGAATAAATTGTGATAATCTGATTAAGTACTTCATCATCCTTTTGCTTCTTCTCTCACTCAATTGATATATTCATGTTTCTTCTTCTGGCAGTTACTTTATCCAATTGTCTGTTCTCCTCCTTAACTTTGTATGCCATTCTTTCCTTTTGTTAAAAGGCAGGTTTTTATTTGTAGGCTTATCCTGCTCATCAATTCCTCCTGCAAATCATTCATGTGGCCATTTCTATCTTTTAAAACATTGTTATGTGTGACTTTTCTGTCCTCTTGTAGCAGTATGCTCAGCCTGCTCCTTGGGCCATTCTAACACTTGTGTCTTTTATTATATTTGACAGTATCATCCATGGAATCCAGATTGAAAGCAAAAAGAATGGAGATGGGTCTTCCCAAAATAACTTTCAAGAGAAACATTGGGAGTTTGGGGTATGAGAAGATAATGTAGGTGGTTTCAGGAAGTAGTTGCTATAAGGAAATCTTTGAAAAACCCAACTCTTAATGCTATGAACTGCTGCTGATTGGGCAACAAATGGATCTACATTTCCAAATCAGGACATGTGGATTCCAGTAACTGTTAGTATCTGAGATTGAAACTGTTTTTTAGCACATGAGGAAACATCTCTAATTAAATGGCTCACATGCAAATTTAGGTATCTTGTTTAAACTAGTTTCTCCATACTGGGATATATTAGATTAAATTGGATTACAATACACAATCTTAGATTTAAGGAGTTCAGTCCTATGAAAAAGACATGTGAGTCATTAGCTTATAGCAAAGTTTGGCAGTCAGAATTCCTGTTTGTTTTATTTTGCTTTTCCATACAACAGGATTGTTATCCAAAGAATTCCGACAGATTTTTATTTTAAAAAGTTATTTATTAAGAGATAACATATTATTCCTAACAGTTTATTATTTTTACAGCAAAGATTATGTGGATTTTAGTTGGCTCCTTATTCTTCTTCCAAGTTCCCACCTAAAAGAACAATGGATTCTTCTGGAAGGTTCTCTGGCACAGCTTGTCATCATTTCCCTAGGTTTTTAAGAAAAGTCTTGATTGGTTCCTGAGAGAAATAAACAAACACATAAATGCTATTTTGAAGCCAACAAAGCTGTAGCTAGATCAGGTCATTAAATGGTGCCTTTAAGATGTGGAAGCCTTTTTCAAAGAGGTTCAAGTAGCAGCCAGTTAATGGCAGGCCAGTTCAAGACACACGCAAAGCAGAGATTCCAGGATGCTCTTTTGTGTAACAAAGTAGAATAACAGGTTGTTTTGTTTGTTTGTTTGTTTGTTATTTGTATCCTACCTTATTATTTTACAAATAACTCAAAGCAGCAAACATATCCAACACACCTTTCTCCTATTTTCCCCACAACAGCAACCTTGTGAGGGTGAACTGAGCTGAGAAAAAGTGATTGGCTCAAGGTCACCCTGCTGGCTTTCATGGCTAAGGCAGGATTAGAACTCACAGCCTCCTGATGTCTAGCCTGGCGCCTTTATCTTCCTCTTAATAAGTCCATCCAAAGTGGTATCTGTGTTCCCATCATACGCTAAACAAGGTGGGGTTTGTGGAATCAAAATGCAGGACCCAAAGCAAGTAATCAAGGATTGCTGCAGTGTTTACGGTTAACAGTGCGCACTGGAGAAATTCTCTCCAGAAATTCCCTCAGAAAATAGTGGGAAGAACTTTTGTAGATGCGCTCATATTTATACATTTCAAAATGGAGGGGGGTTTATATGCATGCGTACATATTGATAAGTAATAATATAACTGATCTCAAGTTATTGCCTGCCCTTCTGTTATCTAAACAAGGACAATGGTCTTAGAAGAAATATTTGCATCTTAAAATTCAGGGTTGCCCGTCGGAATGTTCTGACAAAATTTATCACAAGCCACTATGAGCTACAAGGACACATTCCTTATGCAGGGGTAGGCTTCAAAAATTTTAACAAGGGGTTCTCTGAGTGGGCATGGTCTAGTTGGCCTCCTGCACCATGGTGGGTGGGGGGTGCTTTTGCCTTCCCCGGGCTCCGGAGGATTTCCTTGAGCCTCCAGGAGGGCAAAAACGGCCTCCCCAGGCTCCAGAGCCCCTCTAGAGGCCGGAAACGTGCCCATTTCTGGCTTTCCCAAACTTTCAGTAGGCCCGTTTTTCACCTCCCTGAGCCTCCGTGCGTTCCCGGCACTTACTTGCATCCAAAATGGGCTGTATGGGGACTCCGGGGAGGGGAGGGCAGCCAGGAGTGGGATTTGGGGGTTCTCTGAACTGCACAGAATCTTAGTTAGAGGTGTCCCAAATCCCTGCGAACCCCCAGCAGCCCATTCCTGTCCTTATGTCTCCATTTGTCTATTAAACAATTCTCATCTGAAATGCTCATTTACTGCAGTTTCCCTCTCCTGCTTCCTCTTCCTCAGCACTGTGTAATCTTTTCTACAAGTTATTCTTAATGGCTCATTCATTTATTCTTTATGCCCAAGGTCTGCATAGGAGCCTTGGTGGAGCAGCGGACTAAAGTGCTGTTAAATAGCACTTAGCTGCCAGCTGCCTGCAATTACTGCGAGTTCAAATCTCACCAGGCTCAAGGTTGACTCAGCCTTCCATCCTTCCGAGGTAGGTAAAATGAGGACCCGGATTGTGGGGGCAATAAGCTGACTTTGTATAAAAAAAGAACACCGCTTAGGGGAGACCGAAAGCCCTACTAAGCAGGTATATACTGTACAAAAGTATGAAGGCTATTGCTTAACGCATTGTAAGCCGCCCTGAGTCTCTAGAGAAGGGCGGCATATAAATCAAACCAATAAATAAGTAAATAAATCCACAAAAGGCCATTGGCACCAGCTTGGAGAGCTTCCACTCCACACAGCGAGGCTGAGCCACAAAAGTGCCACTTGTTTGGAAAACCGATAGAAAACATTTATTTAGAAAAAAAGTCTAGCCTTCTTTTGAAATGATCCAATTTGATTCTGACTGACAGCTGTTAAGCATTGAATTCTTACCTCCTGTCTTCTTTCTAGTCTGATGAAACAGAATCACCTTCGCACTTATCTGCAGAACAAAGAAAAATGAAATATTAAGATAAGATGGACATCTTATCTCTAAAGAATCTGAATCTTGAGGGATGGAATCTAGCAGGCTCTGACAGGTTCTGGAGAACCGGTAGTGGAAATTTTGAGCAGTTCAGAGAAGTGGTAGCGGAAAGTTTGAGTAGTTTGGAGAACTGGCAAATACCACCTCTGGCTGACCCCAGAGTGGGGTGGGAATGGAGATTTCGCAATATCCTTCCCCCAGGAGTGGGGTGGGAATGGAGATTTTGCAGTATCCTTCCCTTGCCACGCCCACCAAGCCACACCACACCCACCAAGCCACGCCCAGAGAACATGTAGTAAAAAAAAAATTGGAATTCACCACTGGGCACATGACATGGGTTTTGTAATTTGTTAATGAAGGGAAACAGTAATCATACTGTAAGGTCCCAAAATACACTTGAGTCACCAGAATGCCAAAGAGAGAGACTCAAGACGAGGCTTGCAAAAAACCCAGATTTTATTTATGGCCAAAAACAAAATACTGGGTGGAACTATATCCAGAACATACAGATACAATGCATGCAAGGAGATAGCCACACTTTGGGAAAGGTATGGTGTCCTTTTATACCCTCAGAGACGTCAGCTTAGTACCCAATTCTGGCCTCCTAATTTAGGTTTGTGTATTCCTTGTTGCCCTGCAAGGGGGAATAGAAACTTCCCAATTAGTAATCCTTAAGCATTTCTTTGTTTACTCAATTGGCCATTTTGGCCCCCTGGCTCTGAAAAGCAGGGGTTTATCCAGATCAAACATAAATTAGGATTGAGGTGTAAATTATCCCTTTGTTGGTGGCTGTAGTTTCAACTGAGATAGGTACCATGCTCTTAGATAGCACAAGGAAAAACAGGAAGAAGATTGATATGAGTTCAGGTCAAATGGCAGGGACCTATGTTTGACAAATACCAGATACATTACAGAGGCCTAATAACAGAATATGTTTGTTACAGGAGATACAAATATAAAGACATAATATGTGTGATACAAATACAAAGGCATATATGTATTACAGGAACCTAATGGTTACAGAATATCAGTATATCATATTCTAGTATTATTTATTATATCCTTATTATTGTTTCCCTTTCAATACAGTAGTTACTTTGTATTTTAATCTGATATATATTCTTTCTTTTAAAGTGATGTTCATATTTATTAGCTTTTAACATTCCTAAACTGATAAACAAGCTGGAGACTAGCTCCTGATAAGAAAAGTTTGTTAGTACAACTTGGGGTCTGGCTTATCTCTCCTGCCAACCCTAAGCAACCTTTCTCCTTACAATTTATGCCCCTTCAGACCTCATTTTAATAAACATGTATGCTATTATCCTGTCCAATCAACTTTCCTCTTTCAGATTTCTTTGTTATGTTAACTATAAAAGGGGATGTAAGCTAAAGTTCGGGGTTCCCTCTTTGAATGAGAGGAATCCCTTTTATCTGAATATCCTAATAAATTGCAATAAAATGATCTTCCTGTCTCGGTTTGTCTCATTAGGGAATATGCATACCAAGGCACAAGCCTGAAAATGCCATATTTGGCCTTCAATCTAGAAGTTGGATTCTGAGGTTCCATGAATTCACACCATAATATATATTTATTAAATATATGTCAAACCTATTGCTTGTCACACTATCAGCCAGATATTTAGAATGGATTTGACATTTTTTGCCCATCTATTCAGTCCTTCCCAAAGGGCTGGGAGAAACAGATATTGTTTGATGGTGTTAAAGGTATTGTTGCAGGATGTAAGCTGTTCCAAGTAAAGCTGCCTTTTGCAATTGACTGATGGGGATTTTGTCAATGCCAATGATGTTCAAGTAGTGATGCAGATATTCTGGGACGAATTATTATTATTATTATTATTATTATTATTATTATTATTATTATTGCTGTTATCTTTATGTGAGTAACTAGGGCAGTGATGGCTAACCTTTTCCGGACCGAGTGCCCAAAGTGCGCACCCAAACCCCCAAAATGCAATGCACATGTGGCCCACACACACACACCCCATCCCCTGGGAATGCACACATGCCCCCCACACATGCATGCGCGGGCCCTCCATACATGCCATGTCCCCCACGCATGCACAATAGAGACCCAAAGACCAGCTGGCTGGTGGGAGACACGGGTGCATGCATGGCGGAGCTGAACTGGGGCAACAGCTCGTGTGCCCACAGAGAGGGCACTGCATGCCACCTTGGCACGCATGCCATAGGTTCGCCCTCACAGAACTAGGGCATACAGAGTGATCTCCTGAGACATGACTAGAGACCTAACTCTTGGGATGTCATGAAAGATTCTTGCATTACAAAATGTATCACTAGCATTATAAAATTTCCCAGTACAAAATAAAATGATGTTTTTTTCAGCCCCTGCAAAAAAGCGACCAAAAATAATTTTAAAAGATGTTTAGAGCCAGATGGTTGACCTTTAAATTTGATCTTGCAAAAAATAAATATAAATAATATTTTTAGAAATATCTTTTTCATCAGCCACTATTCCCATTCAAAGGCAGGACAAATAGCCAAACTTACGCGGGTCTTCAGACTTTGATAAATGCTTCTTTAGAAAACCGCAGTGGTGAACAGGTTCTTTCTCTGTTTCCCGGGATGATTCACTATTAAGAACGAAGAAATTCTGCTCCGTGGCATTATAGAGTGGCCACTCATCCTTGGTGGCCACCAACCCATCAGGATGCCTATGGAGGAAGAAAAGGATACGGATTTTCCAAAGAGACCAGTCTTGATCTGAAAAACTACACCCAAAAAAAAACTCCCAAAGGGGACTTGAGGAAGGGGTGATGATAGCCTTTAGTGCCCCCTGCTGGTTAGAGACTTGGCAATAGGTTTCATGCAGGCTTTTAAATATAATAAGGAAGAATCCAAGTCACCAACCAGCAGGAGACCTTAAAGGGCATCCCCACCAGGGGTGAAATCCAGCAGGTTCTGACAGGTTCTGGGGGACCGGTAGCAGAAATTTTGAGCAGTTCAGAGAATTGGCAGCGGAAATTTTGAGTAGTTCGGAGAACTGGTAAATACCACCTCTGGCTGGCCCCAGAGTGGGGTGGGAATGGAGATTTTGCAATATCCTTCCCCTGGAGTGGGGTGGGAATGGAGATTTTGCAGTATCCTTCCCCCTGGAGTGGGGTGGGAATGGAGATTTTGCAGTATCCTTCCCCTGGAGTGGGGTGGGAATGGAGACCTTACAGTACCTTCCCCTGGAGTGGGGTGGGAATGGAGACTTCACAGTATCCTTCCCCCTGGAGTGGGGTGGGAATGGAGATTTTGCAGTATCCTTCCCCTACCATGCCCACCAAGCAATGGCCACCAAGCCACACCACACCCAACAAGCCATGCCCACAGAACTGGTAGTAAAAAAATTTGGATTTCACCACTAATCCCCACCCCCTCCCTCGGTCCAACACGATCCATGATCAGCTTCTGGTTATGAACAGTTTTAACTTGCTACTTCCACAGAGCCAAAGAGGAAGAACTTTGCTTCACTACTTTCTTCAAACTACTCACTACACAGATCTACAACTGGTACAAGGTACAGTATGTAGCAATATAAGTACAAGAAGAACAATATGGGTAGTCCTCAACTTATGACTGTCCATTGGGCATTTCAATTTCATCACTTCCTACGATCTTCCCTTTCTTTAGTGCCACTGTGGCACATTTGTCCAGGCCGAACTCCATGCTGATGTCAGTGCTGAAAATCTGAACTGTATTGGTCAGTGACTGGATTTCAATTTCTGATTTTCCGTATAACTTCAGGTCATCCATGTACAGCAGGTGAGAGATTTTCTGTGAATTTTTAGCTGTTTGATAACCCAGGTTAGTTTTCTGTAAAATTGTTGACAGAGGGGTCATGGCGATGAAGAATAACAGAGGTGACAAAGAATCACCCTGGAAAATCCCTCTTTTGATGTTGACCAGTCCGTAGCTTTCACTTCCAATAAACAGTTCTGTTTTCCAGTGCTTCATCACATTTGCAATGAAAGTACCAATGCACTTGCATATTCCGATTACATCCAGGCACTTGATGATCCAGCTGTGTGGTAGTGAGTCAAATGCTTTCTTGTAGTCAATTCAAGTTGTAGGCAGATTTGTTTTCCGGCTTTTGCAGTTCTCTAGAATCATTTTGTCGATCAGGAGATGATCTTTCGTGCCTCTGCTCCCTTGCTTGTTTCCTTTCTGCTCCACTGGCAAGATGTTATTTGCTTCTAGGTAGTCCTGGATCCTGTCAGCTATAATGCCAGTCAGCAGCTTGAACATGGTTGGCAGACACGTTATTGGTCTGTAATTTGCAGGTGTTGCCCCTTTTGCTGGAACCTTCTGTATCAAGTAGGTTTTCCCAGCTGTTAACCATTTACTGATGTTTCCTGTTTGCAGCATCTCATTGAATCGTTTGGCCATTTTTCCATGCAGGGTGCCGCCTTGACGTGGCGGGGGCTTAACTGCCCCAATGTAGCTGAGAGCTGTGCTGGCAGTAGTGTAAACTACCAGGAGGTCCAACCATGTCAGAGAGGTCTCGACTGAGGAGCAGAATTGAGTGCACCCAACAATCCATGCAATGAATCATGGTGAAACATAACCGAACGAAGCCTATACCAGCTCGGTCATTGCCTGGGTTAACAAGGACCGCGTCGGGTTATTGGGGAACCTGGACATCTGTCGACAAGTGGGCTACAGGCCGTGGGTCCCATAGCTGAGCAACCAGGTGGCTTTCATTACCGCAATGTAATGAAATGCTACTACAAAGCAGAACCAGAAAAACGAGGCTACCAAAAAAGGATGTACCTATTATTATTATTATTATTATTATTATTATTATTATTATTATTATTTGTATTAATTATGTGACCTGTAAACATACACAAAGGAATAGCATGCATTACTTTATGGCAGAATTACTTTAGATATAAAGTGCATTTGTTGAATGGAAAGCCATTC
Source organism: Ptyas mucosa (assembly GCA_012654045.1). Classification (NCBI taxonomy): domain Eukaryota; kingdom Metazoa; phylum Chordata; class Lepidosauria; order Squamata; family Colubridae; genus Ptyas; species Ptyas mucosa. The sequence continues at coordinate 836,145 of WNWU01000011.1, read as the reverse complement.
TTTGGATTTAAAATAAAAATTATAAATAAAGTGAACCACTTACCCAGTTCTGGCAAACTCTGCCCAGTATTGCATCATTTTATGGCTCAGTCTGGCTTCAGCCTCTGTATACGTTTGATTGACGGGAAACACCGATTCAAGGGTTCCAAAAATATAAGCAATCTCAGCATCATGATGTGGTCCAGTCCATTGAGGCCAAGATGAGCTTGAAGGGTGATGTGTGAATAAATAGGCATATACAGGACTCCCAGTTTTCCTGATATTTCCTGCAGCTTCAATCATTGGGCATGCAATGGCCAAATCTGTAAAGAGGTTGGACAAAGCGGAGCGGTATTGGGCTGGGCCTTGATGTCCTTCGCTGTATCTCAGTGCAATAGTCTGAACAACATCTTCAGTTGCACTTGGCACCAACATTCTTATCCCTTTCAGAAGCTGCTCCTGATTGATGAGACTTTCCTTGATGTCAGAAAAAAGATCGTGGATAAATGTGCTCCCTTCATCAGAGACTTTTCCTATGAGGACAGGTTTGACTTGAATTTGCCCCTCCTCCATGAGCTTCTCTGGATCACCAAGCAAAAAATCCCCATCTATGGTTGGCCTGAACGGAAAATTCAGAAGACAGTCATTGTTCAAGAACAGAGAGCCTTGTTGCTGAATAAGTTCAGAAACACTTTTTGTTTGCAGACAATGCCCTATGCTAGTATTATTGTCCTCGGAGCAACCTAGCAAATGAACGAATTTCAGCGATAATCGTTTGGCTTCCTCAGGAGACCTCCAAGACCAGAAGGCATTGGCTGTTCCGCTCTGGATCACTGCTTGGGCAAAAAGGTCCTGGCTTTTTGGTGCGAGAAGATGGAGATTCACACAAGATCCTCCAGCACTGTGGCCAAAAATGGTCACCCGAGAAGGATCTCCTCCAAAGGCAGCTGCATTCTCTTTTACCCACTTCAGGGCCAGCTGTTG
>WNWU01000011.1:799943-830182 GCA_012654045.1 Ptyas mucosa | reverse complement strand
ACTGAGCTTTCTACCACTGTAGACCTTTCATACATAAAAATCTAGATTTCTCTGACATTCCCTTTTCCTGCCAGAGTTTTTCAACCAACTGAAAGGTTAATCAGCTTTGAGCATTTCCAATCTTGAATTTGGTTGCAGCACACATAATCCTCAATTTATCACCACAATTGAGCCCCAAATTTCTATTATTAAGCAAGATAGTTAAGTGAGATTTGCTCTATTTTGCGACCTTTCTTGCCACAGTTGTTAATAATCAGTGGAGCTGTTAAGTTAGTTATTAAGTGAATCAAGTTTCCCCATTGACTTTGCTTGTCAGAAGGTCCCAAAAATGTGATCACATGACCCCAGGACATGCAACTGTCATAAATACATGCCAGTTGCCAAGTATCTGAATTTTGATCACATGACTGTGGGGATGCTGCAATGATCATAAGTTGGAATAGGACCAACAGGCTAGAAAAAAAACCAAAAAATTCTAGTCCCTTTCCTAAAAATAATCTTCTAATTCTCTGGAAAATAATGATCTTTTTAAAAATTCTACAGACTTACCTGCTTGTCAGATTTAACAGGACTACTTGTAAATATCACCTTCTGCTTATTCCAAAGAGGGAAGCACTTTCTTAGATGACCAGACTGTATCCTGATATCGCACAAATAATGATCATGAAAAGAGAAACTTTATATATTGTAGGGAGGTGCACTGACCAACTGGATTTTGCCAATAAAGAAGGAGGAAGCTGCAAATATTGACAAAAGGTTTCAAAATCAAAGCGGTGGAAAAACAGAGAAGTTTCAATCAAATGGGATACAGAGGACAGTCACTATCTCTGGAGTGCAACCTGCAGCCTTGAAAAGAGCCATTACAACATCTGCCCAGATTTCAAAGCAATTAAAGAACCTGAAAGCAAATAACAAATACCACTGCCTAAGCCACTTATAGAAGTTAAGACACTTCCAGAGGAAACACTAATCATGAGTAAAAGAAAAGTTTTCATGTTATCATTCATATTCTCTAAAAAATGGCCAGGAAATCATAAATTCTGCCAGGGTATGTAAACTTATGAGCACAACTGTAAATAATAAACGGTAAAGGGTAGGTTAAAACTTTGATTTTAGAAATTCACAGATGGATTAAGGGTCCAGATGGATTTAAAATAAGATTTTGGATGTAATTAAAAAAAAAAAAATTCTTCCCTTGGGAATATGTAATGTTTTGAATTAAAAAAAAAACATAGTAAGATAAGATTTTAAAAATCGTCACTTAGAGGGAACTAATGATTACAATTAATGAAGAAAAATGCAACAGTTGCAGAATGGCACAAATATTCTAACACTAGATTGAAGGATCCAGTGTTGGAGGATATTTTTGAAAAATTGTCAGAAATTAACATTAACAATGATAATAATAAATGATAGAGATAATGCCCAATCTTAAAGCCTGTTTGCTTGCCTATCAGTATACGCTTCAGATTGATTCAGGTGACTAATTTTGTGTCTGGCAAAGAGATTATACTTAAGAGGCTAATGGGTTTATAATTAACAAGCAGATCTCAGGTGCCCTTTTCATCAATAGGCACAATGATGGCTAATCCATCCAGTGATGGCTCCCTAACCCTCTGAAATTTGCTGTGTGATGTGCACAAGTAAACAAGGAGTTGTTTACTTGAGCACGGTTCTTGGAGATTGCCTGGATACCAAACTGGCTCTGGGGAAGTGAAAGGACTCGGTCAATTGGTGGATGCCTGAAGCATATTTTCTGAGGTGGAAGGAACTTTTTTTGTGAATGAAATCAGTCAATATGGTCTTCATTGGAAATTTCCCAATTTCCTGAGATTCTACAGAAGCTTTCCACCTGTTGTTGGCAGAAAGGCATTTTCCTCTGACCTTGCCAGCCTCAGGCTTCCACCAGCCAAGGACATCTGAGGCTCCAATTTGTAATATGCCTTTAGCAAAGAAATGTTGGCTCATTGGTGAGAGAAAATGGTACCCTACAAATTCAGCTCTGGCCCATGTACAGCCAAGGTTAGCTCAGCTGGATCTCCTCCCATGATAGCAATATTTGCCAATATCCAGGTCAATGGCAGGTACACTGATCCTTATAAATCCTTTACATAAGCAATCTTGTGTGTTTGGCTGATTAATGTTAGATTATGTTATTCCTTGTTATGCTCTATGGGAAACAATAGTTGGGACTTTTAAAAAGGAGGATAGGAAGAATTGGCACCTTTGGACTTTATTTTGGGGAAGACTCCTGAGAGTACCATGGACAGCCAGGAAAAGGAACAGAATAACAGAGGTGGAAGGGATCTTGAAGGTCTTCTAGTCCTACCCCTTGCTCAAGCAGGAGACCCTATACCCATGATGGCGAACCTATGGCATGTGTGCCACAGGTGGCACACGTAGCCATATCAGTGGCAGCGGTGGGTTTCAGCAGGTTCTGACCAATTCTGGAGAACCGGTAGTGGAAATTTTGAGTAGTTTGGAGAAGCAGTAGTAAAAATTCTGATTGGCCTGCCCCCATTTATTCTCTGCCTCCTGAGTCCCAGCTGATAGGGGGGAAATGGGGATTTTGCAGTAATCTTCCCCTGGATTGGGGAAGGAATAGAGATTTTACAGTATCCTTCCCCTGGAGTGGGGTGGGAATGGAGATTTTACAGTATCCTTCCCGTGCCCACCAAGCCACGCCCATCAAGCCATGCCATGCCCATCAAACCACACCCACAGAACCGGTAGTAAAAAAATTTGAAACCCACCACTGATCAGTGGGCACGCGAACTCTCCTCCAATTTTCGGGTCCTCTGGGCCCCCAAAAGTAGGGAAACAGGCTGTTTCCTGCCTCCGGAGGATCTCGGGGGGGGGAGCCTGTTTTTTGCTGTCCCCAGACTCCAGGGCCTCTCTAGGAGTCTAGGGAGTGCAAAAATGGCTCACCGGTAATTATCAAACGGGCCATTTTCAGCCTCTGGAGGACCTCTTGGGGGATGAGGAAGGCCGTTTTCACCCTCCCCAGACTCCAAGAGAGGCCCTGGAGCCAGGTGAGAAAGAAAAACAGGCCTACTGGGCCATCGCGTGCCAGGAGCAGAGGGAGCGGGGGGAGGGTCATGCGCGTATATGCGTGGGCGGGGCGCATAGAATTATGGGTGTGGGCACGCATGCGCAAGACCCACCCACCCCCCGCCTCCCCTTCTGGCACGCAATGGCAAAAAGGTTAGCCATCACTGCCATATACCATTCCAAACAAGTGGCTGAAACCAATGGATTATCAAGCAAATCAGTGTTCTCACCTAAGGCCCACCTCCCCAAATTATTCTACATTGGACACACGATGCCAAGAGCCAAGTCTCTGGAAATGGCTCTGATGCTGGGCAGGTAGAAGGGAAGGGAAGGGAAGAGAAGGATGACCAGCAGCAAGTGAATGGCGTCAGCTACAGTGGTGATGAGCGTATCCTTGGAAGACTTGAAAGAACAAGTTAGGGACAGAACCTCATGAAGGAATCTATCTACATCATCACTTGAAAATAACTTAGTGCAGTGCTTCTCAAATAGTGGGGCGGGCCCCCCAAAGGGGGGCGCGAGGCTCCATAAAAGGGGGCGCGTTTGACCTCGGCATCTGATTGGCTGTCCAAAACCCTTGTGACACGAGCCTGTCGGAGCCATCTTTAGTGTGGGACGTCCGTCCACACTTACTTTGTTGCCCGACGGATGTGCGCCCAATTGATGCTCAAATGACTGACAATGACCTACTCCTGTGAAACATAACGCTGCCCCAATTAATCAAACTTGCTAAAGAAATCAGGCTACCGCTGCTGACATTTGCATCGATAGTGAGCATTAAGCCAGTACATGTGACTGCGCATGCTCCTCCCTTTCAAGGAGAACAGACCTTTTTCTAATAATGATACTATTTACAGTCACGCGGGGGGCGCGAAAAATGTTTTCTTCTTCCTAGGGGGGCATGACAGAAAATAATTGAGAAGCACTGACTTAGTGGCACATAATCAGTCAAATGGTATGGAATAGGCATGCAATGCTAAACAATTATTAAATTGTTACAGAGAGCCAGGGGTGAAATGTAAAATTTGTTACTACCAGTTCTGTGGGTGTGGCTTGGGGGGGGGTGTAATGTGACTGGGTGGGTGTGGCCAACTTTTTTTTTTTAACTTTTCAAAACATTTTTTCTAATGCTTTTTTCAAAGCCTCTTCAGCCTTTTCAGCCTCTGACGATCAGGCAACTCAGCTGGGATGTCAGAGAGGCTTTTTAAAAAGGTTGCAGAAAAAAATGCTTTTTAAAGCCTTTGACGATCCCAGCTGAGACACACGATCATCAGAGGCTTTTTTTTACTTTTTAAAGCATTTTTTTGTCGGTAGAAGTTGTAGAAAAATGCTTTTAAAAGTAAAAAAAAAAGCCTCTGATGATCCTGCGGCTCAGCTGGGCATGGTGGTGGGGGGAGGGGCGCAGGGATTTTTGCTACCGGTTCTCCGAACCACCTGCCATCGCTACCGGATCGGATGATCTGGTCCGAACCGGGAGCGTTTCACCCCTGCAGAGAGCCATTTTGGTGTAGTGCTCAAGGCACTACAGTAAAAACCAGGAAACCATGTTCTACTCTTGCCTTTCAGAAATGATACTATATACCTTGTTTCCCTGAAAATAATACAGTGTCTTATTTTCTTTTCACCACCGAAATATGGCCTTGGCCTTATTATCCGGGGTCTTATTATTTTTGAGGAGTTTCTGGCAAGCCTGTATGCAAGCAAGCTCCGCACGATTGGCTTTCGGAGAAAGGATTGTGAAAGATCGGGGGGGGGGGAACGGCAGCTCAGGGAGGAGTCTTGTCTGCGGACCGAGGCAATGTGTGAAAGGAGGGCGAGGAGGCAGAAGAAGCGCGGTGGGGCAGCCTGGGAATCTTCTTGGACCTTCTCTCCCCCTACCCACTTCCCTGGCTGCCAACCAAGGAGACTGGCTGGACTGGGCTGGGTTAGGGTTGCATGGCTGCTCTCAAAGCAGCCAAGGGGGCCAGGGTAGGGGTCTCCTCCCTGAGGGTCACCCAGCCAGTCTTGCTGAAGTTCTCCTGCCCACCCACCAGCATTGGGATGGGATGGGATGGGATGGGATAGGGGTTGGTTGCAGCTCCTGGAGCTGAAGTGGAGAACAAAAGGACGGCTGGGAAGAGTTTAAAAGAGAGAATCCAAGGTGCTAGTTCTCAAGTTACACACCACTCGGGGGGGGGGGGAGGGAAGGGGAGCAGTAGAAGAAGCGCTGGCTTGGATTGCAAAGGCCATGGATTAGCTCGATTGCCTTCCTCTTGAGGAGCCTGCAGGGCAAACAGGAGATCTGGGGTTTGGGTGAGTGGCAGTATTCTTGCTTCTCCGTCACCCAACCCCACCCCTCCCCACCTGCCACTCCCCCTCGCTGGCCAAGATTGGCAAGCCAGATTCGGGAAGCTGAACGTGCTGCCGCCGCCTGGGAGGAGAAGAATGTGAGAAATGGACACTCTCACAGCCCTCCTCTCTCTCTTCTTCTCCCGAATTGCAGTGGTGCATCCAGCTCACTGAATTTGGCCTGCTGATCTCGGGTGGCAGCGGCTCTGATGTTCGCCCTCCCTTCCCCCCCCCCCCCCCCCCCCCCCCGCGCATGTGTCTAAGTATTTTGGGGGGGGTTATGTTAATGCATCCGCTCAAAAGCCCAATTGGGCTTATTATCCAGACATGTCCTAGTTTTGGGGAAACATGGTAACTATGCACCTATATCTTGCTATCACACAAATAATGATCATGAGAAGAGAAACTTGATATATTGCAAGGATTTGCATTGACCAACTGGATTTTGCCAGTAAAGGGGGAGGAAGCTGCAAATATTGGCAACAGGCTCCCGGAGCCCTAGGCGGCAAAGGGCAAGTGCCCAGCCCAGCCCTTGAACTACTGGGGCACCGGGACCCCACAGCCCAGCCCAGCCCTGCTTCCTGAAGAAGGGCGCCAGCTGCTCTTACCTCCTCCTCCAGGCTGCTCCTGTTGTGCTTGCTCTCCTTGGCCAGGTTGCTCATAGTGGCTGCCTGGAGATCCCCGCACCAGTCTTGAGCCAATGCTGGCCTCCAGCCCATCCCTGGCCTTAGGAGTGGGTGCAGACTGCAGAGCGAAGGGAGCAGCAGCAGGAAGCAAAATACATAGGTCAGAGGGAGGCACACTTCCTCTCATGCAAGGAGACCCAGCTTTGTAAGCAAAGCATCCTCAGCATAGAATGGGAGACCACCAAGAGAGGCCAGGAGGAGGGAGCAAGGGGATGGCAAAAGAGCAGCAGGGCTGCTGGTGGTCAAATGTTAAGGCGGGACTTTCCTCAGACCATCCCTCCCTCTCATTCCAATCTCCTTCCTTCCTTCCTTCCTTCCTTCCTTCCTTCCTTCCTTCCTTTCTTCCTTCCTTCCTTCCTTCCTTCCTTCCTCCCTCCCTCCCTCCCTCCCTCCCTCCCTCCCTCCCTCTCTCCTTCCTTCCCTGCCACCCTCCTTCTCATTCCCATCTCCTTCCTTCCTTCCTTCCTTCCTTCCTCCCTCCCTCCCTTCCTCCCTCCCTCCCTCCCAGCTCCCATGTGTTCACCAGCTACTCTGCACACATCCAGGGGATGGGGCTGAGGCAGTGGGGGCAGCCCTGGGGATCTGAGGCTGACTGCATTCCAGCTCGGATGGCCACCATTAAGTAACAGATCAGTGCCCAGCTGGCCTGAGCCAGGGCTGAGGTGCCGGGGCCAGTCCTTCCCCATCTTCACAGAAGGCCAGTGGGCCAAATCTCACCACATCGCAGGCTGAATCTGGTCTGTTCTACTTTCTCCCTGTGGCCTGTTACCTTCTTGCCATCTGCTCCCATAAGTGGACGTCTCCATTCCTTGACTTTTGTCTTCTTACATACATAAATTTTAAATAAGTCTTTAATTACAGAGAATTCATTCCTTGGGAAAATGTAATGTTTGAATTTTATTGGGGGGGAGGGGGAATAAGGTAAGGTTTTAAAAATTGACCACTAGAGGAATTAAATTTTATTTTTATTTATTTATTTATATTTAAATTTATATACCGCCCTTCTCCCGAAGGACTCAGGGCAGTGAACAGCCAAAAGTAAAAAACATAGAATACAAAAATTTTAAAACAATTTAAAAATATATTAAACAATTTGGCCCAACAATTAAAATACCCCATTTAAAATTAAAATTAAAATTAAACAATTGGAGAAGTTAGGCTAGCCGGCTTGTTGAAATAAAAAAGTCTCGAGGGCCCGGCAGAAAGTACATAAATCCGGAATCGTCCGTATCTCCGGGGGGAATTCGTTCCAGAGGGCAGGTGCTCCCACAGAGAAAACTCTCCCCCTGGGGGCCGCCAGTCGACATTGCTTGACCGACGGCACCCCGAGGAGCCCCTCTCTGTGGGAGCGTACTGGCTGGTGGGAGGCTCTCAGTGGCAGAAGGCGGTCTCGTAAATATCCAGGTCCTAAGCCATAGAGCGCTCTAAAGGTGGTCACCAACACCTTGAATCGCACCTGGAGGACCACCGGAAGCCAGTGCAGCTCGCGCAGGAGAGGTGTTACATGGGAGCGCCATGACGCTCCCATAATCACCCGCGCGGCCGCATTCTGGTCCAGTTGGAGCCTCCGGGTGCTCTTCAAGGGGAACCCCATGTAGAGAGCATTACAGTAGTCCAGGCGGGAAGTGACGAGGGCATGAGTGACCGTGCGCAAGGAGTCCCAATCCAGAAAGGGACGCAACTGGCGAATCAGGCAAACCTGATAGAAAGCCCCCCTGGCCACGGCCGTCACATGTTCTTCTAAGGACATCCATGTATCCAGGAGGACACCCAAGTTGCGAGCCCTCTCCGTGGGGGCCAACGACTTGCCCCCAATAGTCAGAGATGGCACCACTGATTATATCGGAACGCCAGAAGCCATAGCCACTTGGTCTTGGATGGGTTGAGCTTGAGCCTGTTTCTCCCCATCCAGATCAGCACGGCCTCCAGACATCGGGACATCACGTCAAGGGCATCATTGGGGTGGTCCGGGGTGGAGATGTACAACTGAGTATCATCAGCGTACTGATGGAACTGCACCCCGAAACCACGGATGATCTCTGTGATCTCCGTTCACTTAATGAAGAAAAGCACATTTCTATCTTTTTAAACATTGTTACATGTGACTTCTCTATCCCCTTGGAGCAATAGGTTCAGCCTGCTCCTTGGACCTTTATAACAATTGGGTCTTTTATTATTTTTGACATTATTATCACTGGAATTCAGATTCAAAACACAAAGAATAGAGACGGGTCTTCCCAAATGTTTCAGGAGAAACATTGGGAGTTTGGGGTGGGGGAAGGTGATGAAGGTGGAGTCAGGAAGTGGTTACTATGGGGAAATCTTTGAAAAGTCCAACTCTTACTCCAACTTTCATTGGATCTACCTTTCCAAGTTAGAGCATGTGGATCCCAATAACTGCTAGAATCTGAGATCAAGACTGTTTTTATAGCACACAAGAAAACATCTTTAATTAAATGGCTCACATGCTAATTTAGGCATATTAAGATTTATTAAAATAAATCAGATTGCAGTACCCAGAGTAGCAAATCTGCCCATTTATTAGATTTAAGGAATCAGCCCTATGAAAAAAGAGACATTTGAGGCATTAAATTGTAGGAAGTTAGCACCAACCCCTCTCCTAAGAGAATGAAATATTCTAGGAAATATTAAAAAGGCAAAATATGTTTCCCTACAGGAAAAACATGCTCTTAGATGGCAGCCCCCACCTTTGCAGGACTGGGCCAACCTATCTACAACACAAAAGGGTGGGCCACCTTATCTACAACACAAAAGACATGGCCCTCAGGACATGATAGGATTAACCTTCTACCCATCTGGCAGCGAGGCTCACTGCAACCTAGTGATATTACATCAGCGAAAAGCTTCAACCAGACTTGAATCATGACACATGACCCCCACATGGCCCTGGGAGTCTGACAACCAATCAAAATACAAGCTCAAATTCAAAGCCTAAGAGAGGGTATAAAATCTCTCTCTGTCTCTCAGCCATGTGCTTTTTTTGAGCAGGACCAAACCATAGGGTCCTGCTACACCAATAAACCTTCTTTCCAAATAGCCTCCATGTTTCCAGTGTCTTTCTCTCCACTTGGAACTGAACCGATTGCTTAATTTTATTTTTTCACACTGCATCAATTTCTTAATTGTTGTGAGGATAACAGGATTTTTATCCAAAGAATTCAGACAATATTTAGTAAGAGGTTATTTATTAAAAGATAACAAATTACTTCTAATCGTTTTTTTTTCACAGCAAAGATTATGTCGGTTTTAGTTGGCTCCTTATTCATCTTCCAAGATTCCCTCAGCCTGTGAAAGGACAATGGATCCTTCTGGAAGGTTCTCTGGCACAGCTTGTCATCATTTCACAAGTCTTTTAAGAAAACTCCTGATTGGTTCCTGAGAGAAATAAACAAACAAATAAATAAATGCTATTCTATAGCCGACAAAACTGTAGCTAGAGCAAGTCTTCAAATGGTGCCTTTAAGTTTGGAAGCCTTTTACAAAGGGGTTCAACCTATGTGGTAGATTGAAAATTGGATGAGAAGTGAAACGTCTTCAAAGAAAAAAAAAATAAGAAAGTCCAGTTGCCTCCTGAAAAAGCACCTTTGGAACAACCATGATCTGGATGACTGAGAATCTCCATCGACATTTAGCTATGCAGTTTGGATGAATAGCCTTCAAACGGTGCAGGAGTATGAACAGATTTCCAGAAAACACTGCAGACTACAGGAACCATTTGCACTTCAGTTTGAGATGCAACAGTGAAGGGATACAGGGCAGAAAACATCCTGCAGCCAAGAAGGCTTCACAGTCATTTGTACTACTCAGGTGACCTTGAGGTCACAGATAAACTTCCAAATGGCCTCAAGGACTCTCTAAAATAATGCAAATGACCAGCTGCTGCAGGGAATATATATCTTTCCATTCCCTACCGTCCAGAAGAAGCTTCTTGGATGAGAAGCGATAGTGAGAAGCATCTTTGAACAAGAAAGTCCAGTTGCCTCCTGAAAAAGCACATTTGGGACTAGCAAAGTGGAGATTCCAGGATGCTCTTCTCTGTAGTAACAGATTTTATTTATTTGTTTGTTTGTTTATTATTTGTATCCTGCCTTTATTATTTTTACAAATAATTCAAGAAGGAGAACGTATCCAACACAATATTATTCTCCTATTTTCCCAACAACAACAGTCTTGGGAAGTGAGTTAGGCTGAGGGAGAGTGACCGGTCCAAAGTCACCCATCTGGGTTTTATGGTTTAAGGCAGGACTACAACCCACAGTTTCTTGATATCTAACCTGGTGCCTTAATCTTAAACTTAAAGTCCATCTTTGTTATCTAGAGGTGACAGATATTGTTTGATGGTGTTAAAGGTACCGTTGCAGGATATAAGCTATTCCAAGTAAAGCTGCCTTTTGCAATTGACTTATGGGGATTTTGTCAATGCCGATGGTGGTGATGCAGATGTTCTGGGACTGATTATTATTATCATTATGGTTATTGCTGTTATCTTAATTTGTGAGCAACCAAGGCTTACATAGAGATCTCATAAGACATAGCTAGAAATCTAATTATTGGAATCTCATGAAAGATTCGTTGTTTTATAGTCCAAGTCCACCTCTACTATGGCATTAAAATCACCCATTATACATACATATTCATAATCCAGTTCTAATATTTTTTTGTGTAATCTTCGATAAAATTCTTCTTGTTTTTCATTTGGCGCATATGCTGCAATAAGTTATATTCGTTTTAAGTTCATTTTTATTTCAACCATCAAAATCCTACCTTCATCATCTTCAAAACATAATTTTGGATCTAATTTTTCTTTAATACACAGTACCACACCTCTTTTATTCTGTCGTATCGATGATGTAAATAAAACTCCTAGCTTTGGATATTGTAACAATTTCACATGTTGTCTTCTAATATGTACTTGTAAACATATAATGTCAATTTTCAAACTATTCAATTTAATTACTTAAGATTCTATTCCTTTTTATCGCCACATTTAGTCCATCTATTGGAATGTCATAAAAGATTCTTTCACTACAAAATGTATCAGTAGCATTATAAAATTTCACAGTACAAAATAAAATGATGCTTTTTCAGCCCCTGTAAAAACTGGCCCCAAAAGTTTAAAAAACTTTTTAATGATTGCTCTGTGAGTGAGACAGTTGGCCTTTACATTTGATCTGTCAAAAATAAATAGAAATAGAAATATCTTTTTCATCAGCCACTATTCCCATTCAAAGGCAGGACAAATAACCAAACTTACATGGGTCTTCAGACTTTGAAAAATGCTTCTTTAGAAAATCGCAATGGTGAACAGGTTCTTTCTCTGTTTCCCCGGATGATTCACTATTAAGAACGAAGAAATTCTGCTCCGTGGCATTATAGAGTGGCCACTCATCCTTGGTGGCCACCAACCCATCAGGATGCCTATGGAGGAAGAAAAGAATAGAGACCAGTCTTGATCTGAGAAACTACACCTAAGAGAAACTCCCAAAGGGGACTTTGAGGGAGGGATAGCAGGGCCCTTTAATGTTAATGCCCCCTGCTGGTTAGAGACTTCGCAGCAGGGCTCATGAAGGCTTTTAAATATAATAAGAAAAGATCCAAGTCTCCAACCAGCAGGAGGCTCTAAAGGGCCCCCCTATCCCCCCCTCAGTCTAACACCATCCATGACCAACTTCTGGTTGTGAAAAGTTTAACTTTGCCACTTGCACAGAGCCAAAGATGAAGAAGAAATTCGCTTCATACTTTCTTTGAACTAATTTCTACACCTGTCTACAACCGGTACAAGGTATATGATAACATTGCTACAAGGAGAATATGGGTACTCCTCAACTTACAACCAATTGCTTAATGACCATTGGAAGTTACAATGAAGTTCCCCAGAGCTACTTATGACTCATTTTCAGAGTTATGATAGCCACAGACCCCTACACCCATCACACACACACACACACACACTATGTGACAACATTATCATATTTTTGTTGTTTGACAATGACTCACCTTCAGCACCATGGTCATGGATGCTCAACCACAGCAGCCAAAGTTCAATATTTTTAGAGTTTAAAGTTCAGTATCTCTAGAAATTTCATCTGGCTGATCTAGGTTTGGATCGGCAGCCAAACCTTCTGAGGGGATGGACAGGGCTGCTGCTCCAAACCTAGGTCAGCTCCTTCTTGACTCTTGAAATCTGCCAATCCCAATCCAGTCCCCCATTCCTCATACCCTGGGCACCCTCCGTCTTGTGAGTTTCCCCTTCACTACCTACTCCCTTGCAAGCCGTTGCTCGTTTTCCTAACAGTACAGAAACACTCTGTTTCTTATCTCCCTTTCGCCTTCTTTATTCCCCCTGTAGAAGTAACATGCCCTGGAATGTGTGTGATATTACTGAAATCATAAAGGAACTATGAGGTAATTAAGAATCCTTAAAAACGACTTCCGGTGGGACTGCGACATCGCCGGACGCTTCTTTTTGAAGCGCCAGCCCAGGGCTTCATAGAACCGCAAGAACAGCGACTATCGGCTGTCTTGCGGTTTGAAAACTTTCCCCCTGGTATGAGGGGGGAAAGTGAGTAGACGGGTGGGGTAGAGCTCCCTGAGAGTGCCAGATTTTACCCATAATCTGGCGTTCGAAGATGAGAGCTCCCCGTTAAGCTTCTCAGTACTCCGGACCCTGGATGTCTCTGCTTTGCAGAGCTAGATGTCGTTACCATCCCAGCAACCAATTTTAAACAAATACTTCTTGAATCAAGCTGGCAGATCACAAGTTGCACGAATGAAACAGCAAGTATTTTTTTCTTTTTTTTTAACTCCAGGGACTTACTTTCTTTAAAAGATTTTCCCTAAGTGGAAAGTGAAAGCAAGATGGTGTTTGAGTTTCAACGGGGCGTGAAGAAGTGAAAGTTAAAAGTAATTATTGACAAGCCCCTGTTTGAAACGTAAAACTCCTTTTTGAAAAGTGGATGAAATAAGAAAGGATGCAATAATAATAATTCAAGCAGCAATACAAATTACAAATTGTAAAGGGTCTTTTTTTTCTTCTTGAAACTCTTTTTTTTCTCCTTTTTTTTCTGTCCTTCTGGAAGGGAAGGAAGAAGGGGGGCAAGATGGCTGGTCTTTTTGAAAGCAAAGAAAGCAAAGGAGGGTTAATTAACCCTCAATGGTCTGATTTTGAGGAAGCTTTGAGTTCAATTACCTCTGCTTTATTGAAAAGAATTGATACTATATTTCAAGCTTCTCAAGCTGGAAACAATGAAATACATGGAAATACTGAGTTGCAATCTAGCAGTGGGGGATTGAATGAAGAGTTGGGAGATATAAAAAAACAACAACAGATCATAGCAGATTTTACTGAGGAGAGAAAGATGAATGCTGAGCAGAATAAGGAGCAAGAAATCTTGGAAATTTTGGTTACATGAATTTTTTTTTATAAAACTCAATCTGCATTTAAAGAGCTGTTTCCAGAAGAAGCTACATTTCTGCAAAAATTTTATAATATGCAATCCCAAAAACCGCAAAATTTTACTGGAGTTAAAAAAGGCAGAGGGATCAAAGTTAAGAAGAAAGTTCGTAAAAAGGAAAAGAAGAAAGACTGGAGAAATGGAATGCTTGATGAGATGATGGTCCTTAAAAAGTATTGTTTAACTGTTTAAAGATTTTGAATTTTGGGGGGGGGAAAAAGCAGACAGCAGTTTAATGCCAGTTAACTAAGTGATGAGCGACGATGAGGAGGCAATTTACAGCTGTATTGGAATATTTTGAGAAGAATAAACAGATCACAGCAATGCTGGTGTGTTGGGCTATGAAATATGCCCTGACTTGAATGATTTGGAATATTTTATTAAGGACTGTAATAAATCTGGATCTAATTGTAATCGCAGAAGTTTTATTGAATATAGTAAATTGGAGTTTCCTGTTTGATGGTAATAAATATAAGGCAAAAGGACTATGGACCTAGAGCAATTGCAGGTGATCTGGTGGTTTCCCTAATACGTCTGATGAATTTACTAATCTAATTTTTGACTGGATTTGATGGATACTATTTCAAATATAATTATAAAGTCACTCGGGGTTTTTTTTTTTATAAAGAAGCAATTTTTTATTTAGGTGGGTAGACGCAAATGAAGATATTCTATATGCTGTTGGAAGATGTGAAGACAAGAAGATTAGCAACTGGTTTAATATAGTATGAAGAATTTAAATGTTTGATATAGTTATTAAATGACGTTTTATCTGTATTGATAAATTAATAAGAGGTTTGATTGTTATATTTTTTTTTGAATTAAAAAAATTATTATTTTTTTTATTAAGTGTTTTAACTATAATTGGACCTTGATGGTTTAAAAGTGGAGGACGGAAGACTTTATATAGTATTTTATTTTAAATTTGGGTTCTTTTGAATGAGGGTTTCTTTTTTTTGTTGTTGTTGTGGTTGGGTTTTTTTCTTTGTTTTAAATGAAAGAAGTTATAAAATATCTTGTTAAATTGTATAGACTTAATAATTTGTTAAGTATTAATTAGCTATATTGAGTAATGATAGGTTTGATTAGGTAATACTTAATTGTTTTATTAACTGCTGTAATTATAAATGGAGATTAATTCTGTTGAATTAGATGGAATAAGAAGAAAGAAGACTTGCTTTCCTTTTATCTACTTGTTTAATTATTATGATTATGATAAGTGTGAAATGGAGTTTAATTTAGAGAATTTGAGCTGTATTTTATCTTGTATTTGCTCTGGGAAGTCGGGGGGAGTGGTTGGGGAGGGGGGAGAAAATGTATGTAAAACTTTTAAAACTTTTTCAATAAAAAAAAAAGAATCCTTAAAAATGTCAGGGCTTTTCCCAGTACAACTGGGACAGTGGACTTACAGGTTGACTTACAACCATTCATTTAGCATCTGTTCAGGTTTACAATGGCACTGAAAAAAGAGACTTACATGATCCATGATCCATGAACTTACAACTATTGCAGCATCCCCATGGTCATGTGATCAAAATTTGGGTGCTTGGCCACTGGCATGTATTTACAATGGATGCCGCATCCTGGAATCATGTGATCACCATTTGCAACTTTCCCAGCTGACTTTCAACAAGCAAAGTCAGTGGATGAAGCTGGATTCCCTTAACCAAATGACCCACTTGACAAATGCAGTGGTTTGCTTAACAAGGGTGGCAAAAAAAGGCCATTAAATTGGTTATGACTCATTTCCCAATCACCTTGCTTAGCAACAGAAATTTCAGTCTCAATTGTGATTGTAAATAGAGGGCTTCCTCTATTAACGTGAGCTATAAACATACTCAAAAGAATTAGCGTGTATTACTTTATGGTGCATTACTTTAGATATAAAGTGCATTTGTTGAATGGAAAGGCTTCCTTTGGATTTAGAATACAAATTTATAGAAATAAAGTGAACCACTTACCCAGTTCTGGCAAACTCTGCCCAGTAGCGCTTCATCTTACGGCTCAGTCTGGCTTCAGCCTCTGTGTAGGTTTGATTGATGGGAAACACCGATTCAAGGGTTCCAAAAATATAAGGAATCTCAGCATCATGGTGTGCCCCAGTCCATTCAGGCCAAACTGACCCTGAAGGGCGATGTGCGAATAAATAGGCATATACAGAACTTCCAGTTTTCCTGATATTTCCTGCAGCTTCAATCAATGGGCATGCAATAACCCAATGTGCAAAAAACTGTGACAGAGCAAAGCGGTATTGTGCTGGACCATGATTTCCTTCACTATGCCTCAGTGCAAAAGTCTGAACAAAATCTTCAGTTGCATTTGGCACCAACAGTTGTACCCCTTTCAGGAGCTGCTCCTGATTGATGAGATTTTCGTTGATGTCAGAGAAAATATAGTGGACAACTGAGCCCCCTTCGTCAGAGTTCTTACCAATGAGGACTGGTTTGACCTGAATTTGCCCCTCCTCCATGAGCTTTTCTGGATCACCAAGCAAAAAATCCCCATCTATGGTTGGCTTGAAGGGAAAATTCAGAAAGAAGCCAAGTTTGCGGAACAGAGATATTTCATGCTGAATAAGTTCAGAAACGTTTTTTGTTTGCAGACAATGCACTATGCTGGTATTATTGTCCTCGGAGCAACCTAGCAGATGAACAAATTCCAGCGATAACTGTTTGGCTTCCTCAGGAGACCTCCAAGACCAGAAGGCATTGGCTGTTCCACTCTGCATCACCGCTTGGGCAAAAAGGTCCTGGCTTTTTGGCGCGAGAAGATGGAGATTCACAGAAGCTCCTCCAACACTCTGGCCAAAAATGGTCACCCGAGAAGGATCTCCCCCAAAGGCAGCTGCATTCTCTTTTACCCACTTCAGGGCCAGCTGTTGGTCCCATAAGCCTAGGTTCCCTGGAGCAGCTGGTGGCAAGTACAGAAAGCCCAGGCATCCCAAGCGATAATTCATGGTGACCACAATGACGTTCTCAGTGGCAGCCAAGGATGCCCCATTGAACAAGTTCAGAGAAGACGTGGCACCTGAATATCCACTTGAGTGTATCCAGACCAAAACAGGCACTGGTGAAGAAGGTTGTGGGTGTGGCACCCAGATGTTGAGGGAAAGGCAATCTTCTGACAATGGTGTTTTAGGATTCCACACCATTGCAGCAGTGTCTTCGTAGTAAATAGACTGAGAACAGGAATTGCCAAAGCTGGTGGCTTCCAGTGTTTGCTTCCATGGCTGATGTGGAAGAGGTTTCTGGAAACGCAACTTCCCCAGGGGAGGCTCAGCATAAGGAATGCCTAGATAGGCTGTCACAGATCCAAGGCCAGCCAGGAACTGCTTGCCCTTAATGGGGCCACTGCTGGTTATGATCACTGGGTCCCCATTAGAAGCAGAACTGGAAGCCAGTGGAAAGAGGAGGAGGAGGAGGCAGCACAAGAGCGATGCACATAGCAGACAAGGCATTGCAAAAGTAGGATGAGTCGGTGGACCTGGAAAAAATTGCAACCAATATGAGATTATTCCTCTTACTGCATAAACCCACCTAATGCCTATTTATCATTGATTTACTGTGATGGTGGGACTCCGTTTTTCCTGAGGACACCAATGGTGAGCAGGGAGTGACTTAGTCACCTTTGCCCTTCTCCATGATGTGTCTCCAAGCTTCCAGAAGAACCGCTTAGAGCTCCTGGTTACCGATCCCTTGTTCAGGGAATGGATAGTTTTGACACAGAATTGATAGTAGAATTTCTCCAAGGTTCCCAATACAGTTTTGTTATATATTGTGTTTTTGTGTTATTTATATGTTACGATATTTAAATTTAGTAGCTGGAACAGTGAGTCAGAACGCAGTTATAGCTGATTGGTTGGAAAGAGCTGGCTATGAGGTACTGTATGCTGTGATTGGTTGCTATGGGTAAAAGGGGAAGTTTCCTTGTTTCCCGCCTTTTTCTCCTGTGTGCCCTGTTATTTACCTCATGATGTTCTTGATTTACCTGACGATGCATCTGTTTGCCTGACTATCTTATTTACCATAAATATATTTATTTATATAAAACTACAAGTTTGTCTCAGAATCATTGACTTCATTTGGATACCTGCTGCACAATTCCCTGACAGTTTATTATATCTTTCCAACATATTCCAAAATCCTATTGTGGAACATGGTATACCAATCCCTTTCCTGTGAATTATGGTTAAGAAATAACTGTAATAAATAACAATGTAAAATGACCGCAAATCAACATTTTCCTGCTCCAATCCTGCTTTAAATCATCCAAATATACAGTTGAATCTCTCTCTCTCTCTCTCTCTCTCTCTCACACACACACATCCATTTTTCTTAGTTCAGTATGAGACAGACCACCATAGTTTTGGGCAGTGCTCTTTACTTTTCAACAACTGAACAAATTTCCAGATTTTTTTTTACTGAGGCATAAAAATCTAGATTTTTATGTATGAAATATAAAAATACATACATATACATATGTATGTACATATAAATACATACATATAAATACATAAATACATACATATATACATATTTATGAAATACATAAATAAATACATAAATACATACATATGTATGTATGTATCTAGATTTTTATGTATGAAAGGTCTACAGTGGTAGAAAGCTCAGTTTTTCAATGACTTTCTCCACTGTGGAAATTATTTCATTTAATTTTATTTTTGTGTTGTGTGCCACCCAGGGTTGGCTGGCTGGCTGGCTGGCTATATCAAGAAAAAAAATTTAAAAAATATTTATAAGGCCACCCATCAGGCTGATTATGATCTGTACAATCAACTATTTAAACAATATCACAAATATAAAAAGCTGAAGAAATAAATATAAGCAATCTTGAGGGAGAAAAACCATCAACCTAAAGATAATGTAACCATTATACAGCCTCAGCCTGGGTTCCCCATGGTTTTTGGGGAAACCATTTTCAGAGTCTTCTGAAAGGCTAATAGGGTTTGGGATTTCAGAATGTTTCCAACAGTTCAATTCTCTGACATTCCCTTTTCCTGCCAGAGTTGTTCAACCAACTGAAAGGTTAATCAGCTTTGGGCATTTCCAGTCTTGAATTTGGTCGCAGCACACATAATCCTCAATTTATGACCACAACTGAGCCCCAAATTTCTGTTACTAAGCAAGACAGTTAAGTGAGATTTGCTCTATTTTGTGACCTTTCTTGCCACAGTTGTTAAGAATCACTGGAGCTGTTAAGTTAGTCACACGGTTGTTAAGTGAATCAAGTTTCCCCATTGACTTTGCTTGTCAGAAGGTCCCAAAAATGTGATCACATGACCCAGGACATGCAACTGTCATAAATACATGCTAGTTGCCAAGTATCTGAATTTTGATCACGTGACTGTGGGGATGCTGCAATGGTCATAAGCTGCCTAGAGTCACTGAGAGTGAGTTGGACGGGCATACATAATTTCTTAAATTAATAAATAAGTTTAGTATTTTGGCTGAAGAGATTGTTGTCTCTTTATATATATCTAGCCTGGAATAGGACCAACAGGCTAGAAAAAAACAAAAAATTGTAGTCCCTTTCCTAAAAATAATCTTCTAATTCTCGGGAAAATAATGATCTTTTTAAAAATTCTACAGACTTACCTGCTTGTCAGATTTAACAGGACTACTTGTAAATATCACTTTCTGCTTATTCCAAAGAGGGAAGCACTTTCTTAGATGACCAGACTGTATCCTGATATCGCACAAATAATGATCATGAAAAGAGAAACTTTATATATTGTAGGGAGGTGCACTGACCAACTGGATTTTGCCAATAAAGAAGGAGGAAGCTGCAAATATTGACAAAAGGTTTCAAAATCAAAGCGGTGGAAAAACAGAGAAGTTTCAATCAAATGGGATACAGAGGACAGTCACTATCTTTGGAGTGCAACCTGCAGCCTTGAAAAGAGCCATTACAACATCTGCCCAGATTTCAAAGCAATTAAAGAACCTGAAAGCAAATAACAAATACCACTGCCTAAGCCACTTATAGAAGTTAAGACACTTCCAGAGGAAGAAATGATGGATTGAAGACAGCACTGCAAAAAGCAAAATCAATGACCATGGCAAAGAACCAGTGAGTAGATCGGCTCTTTGAACCTCTATAGATAAAGGAAAGAATCAGAGATCCCCCACAAGTGTTCCAGACAGTTGTTCTTCACAACAACACTACAACATAGAGATTCCAGTGGATTTTGAGCACTGGGAAACAAAGGAGTATCATCTTCTTCAAACCATAGTTAATGCCTTTAAAAGGACACTAAGTTTACAAACTTCCTTTTCTAATAACTTTTGGAAATTGCTTATTAACCATATTTCAGCTGTTATAAACTTGGAGAAACAAATCTGAAAACAATAGTTGAGTCTTCCTTCAATCCTTAATGAAAGAAAAAATTAACTAGAAGCTTAATAATAAAACAGCAAAAGATAGATAAAAACTTTGATTTTAGAAATTCACAAATAAACTAAGGATCCAGGTGGATTTAAAATAAGGTTTTGGAATTAATTATAAAAAATTCTTCCCTTGGGAAAATGTAATGTTTTGAATTTTTTAAAAATATAGTAAGATAAGATTTTAAAAATTGGCCACTAGAGGGAACTAATGATTACAATTAATAAAGAAAAATGCAACAGTTGCAGAATGGCACAAAATATTCTAACACTAGATTGAAGGATCCAATATTGGAGGATATTTTTGAAAAATTGTCAGAAATTAACATTAACAACGATAATGATAAATGCAGAGGTGGGCTGCTTCCAGTTCAGACCTGAGAACCGGCAAATAGGACCACCAGCTGGCCCAGGCCCCACCCATTTTTCCGGCCATTTTGGGATGTTTTCAGGCCATTTTTGGGCCTTTTCCTGGCCAAAATCTGCCTGAAAATGGCCCCCAAAACAACCTGAAAATGGCCCCCCAAATGCCCAAAAAACAGGGCATTTGGGGGCCATTTTCAGGCCATTTTTGGTCCAAAAACAGCCCAAAAAACAGCCTGATGTGGTCCGAAAAATGGCCTGAAAACTGCCCAAAAAAGTTGGCTGTGAGAGGAAGAGAAGCCAGGTGAGCTGGACCCAGATGTGGATGTGTCCCGGGTTCCCTCATCCCAGAAGCAGCAACCTCGCACTCTCCTCTCTCTGCTAGCCCCGTTCTTCGCACGGGATCGCCCAGCAGCAGAGATGGAGAGGGAGAAGGGGGCAGTGGCAGCCGCTTTTGCCACCCTTTAGCTGGTTTATAAGAATCTTTATTTTGGCACAAGACTGGGACCCAACTGGAGAGCAGATTGAGATTTAAGTTGAATTTAGAAGACTATTCTTGTTATATATAATGCTTTTAAAGTGACCCGCCCACACTGATTAAAGATGGGGAAGTGAGTTTTTTTTTATTTACATTCAGTGGTATCTCGGTTCTTGGAGATTGCCTGGATGCCAAACTGGCTCTGGGGAAGTGAAAGGACTCGGTCAATTGGTGGACACCTGAAGCATATTTTCTGAGGTGGAAGGAACTTTTTTTGTGAATGAAATCAGTCAATATGGCCTTCAATGGAAATTTCCCAGTTTCCTGAGATTCTACAGAAGCTTTCCACCTGTTGTTGGCAGAAAGGCATTTTGCAACAGTAGATTCCATTCTAGCTTAGATGATCCCTGCACAATCTCTCCCAGATCCTTCCTCCTTAAGGTATTCATCAGGTTCATTGCCATTGCTGGCAGAGCCCAAAACTCATCAGTGAAGGCAAATATGTATGTGTCCCAGGACAAACTAAGCCAAGAGTTTGGTCTCTGCAAGATCCAATCCAACTTGGGTCACTGAGACCAGAGTTTCAACCTTCCAAGCTTTCGAACTCATGCTGGAGTCCATCCTCGGGGAACTTCTGTCTCTCCAGAATGTGCATTTAGAGAGAAAGAAGTTCCCTGAGGATGGGCTCCAGCATGAATCCAAAAGCTTGGAAGACTAAAACTCTGGTCTCAGTGACCAAGTCAGATTGGATCCTGCAGAGACCAAACTCTTGACTTAGTTTGTCTTCTGGCCTTGCTATCCTCAGGCTTTCCCCAGCCAAAGGACATCAGAGGCTTCAGTTTGTAATATGCCTTCAGCAAAGAACTGTAGGCTTACTGGTGAGAGAAACTGGTATCTGATAAATGTAACTTTGGCATGTGTACAGGCAAGATATACTCAGTTGGATCTCCTTCTATGATATTAATGTTTAGCATCAGCTAGGTCGATGGCAGGTACATTGATTTTTATAAACTTTTTACATAAGCAATCGTGACTGAGAATCTCTATAGACTTTTAGCTATACAATTTGAGATGAGCACCCTTTGAAGAGCGTGGGAGTAGGAATGGATTTCCAGAGGGAAAAAAATGGCAGGCTACAGGAACCTCCAAGTGCTTCAACGATCCTCTAAAAGGATGCAGGTGACCAGCTGTCTGCAAGGAATATAAATCCTTCCATTCCCCACCATCCAGTCAGAGCCAAAGAAGTTCTTGGATGAGAGTTGAAATGCCATTAAAAGAAAAAACAAGAAAGTCCAGTTGTTTCCTGAAAAAGCACCTTTGGGACAACCATGACCTGGATGACAGAATCTCTACAGACTATTAATCACTGTCCATCTTGAACAGAAAGAGGAAGCTTGAGAGTTCACAAGGTTGATACTGTATGGAACAAAACAGGTTGTGAAGAGGACACATAGCATCCCAGGCAATCCTGCAGACTCTGCTCAAGCATCGCTTTTATGCTACGTCCTGGATGATGTTCGTCCATCATGTTCGAAGAGGACCTTGACATCTAAGAGGTTGTGGGCTGCCCACGATGTGTCCGCAGATGGCTAGTAAGGCCTATACTGGCATGAAATGTTCTGCCATATGTCAGGCAGACATGTGTGGGTACCATTGTTGCAGCATTTGCAGTTCTGGCTTCGTGGAGTGCTCACTTCTCTGTCTACCAATGATATTTTCTGCCATCCTCACCACTCTCTGCCACCTCCTTCCTCTCCGAAGAAGTAACTCTTCCAAACCAGACAGGACAAACTAGTCCTAAAACCTTGCTTAAGAAATCTGGAGGAACTTCTCCCGATTGTCACCAGGCATCAGCACTGACTCTAAGGCACCCTCGCACCAGCCAGATTTAATAAATGCATTCGAGTTTCTTAATTCGTGCGGAAGATGGTGCTCTGCCGTGCAAAAATTCAAAGCCGAAACAGAATGATCCGAGGGTTTTTGTTGTTTTGTGTTTTGTGTTGTGTTGTGTTGTGTTGTGTTTTGTTTTGTTTTGTTTTTTAATCGATTCCCCTTTCTGGCCTTTGCGTTAAGTTAGCAGAACACGTTTTCCCTACGAGGAAAACTGCGCAGGTACCCAAAGCCCTTTCTTGCTTCGAACCCTCCCTGTTGTAGTTCAATTCAATAGAATGGAAAAAGGCACTCCATTTCCCAGAAGCCTTTGTGCCACGAAACCGGGAAAAAAATGCACTGCGGTAGCTTCGTTTTGCTAAGAGCGACGGACTCGGAGAGGCTCATTGCGCGGAATTAGGAAGCCGGTTTTAAAGGTACTTTAATCAGTTGGACCAATGTAATCACAGCTTCGATGCTTGAGCTTCAGCCGAGAAGGGTAAAGACGGATGTGGGCTAAGCCCAAGAAGGAATATTAATAATAGCCTTGTATCCTGTCTGTTTTCTTTATATATTTTATGGAGTACGCAGGAATGCAGAGGTTTCATTAATAGGGTTTTGCTTTATTTTGTTTCTGTAATTAAATCAGGCTCCTTCCTCTTTCCACGATCAAGAGTTCATCCTCTGCCTACTAAAAAAGTGCACTTGAGCAAGAAAAAGAAGAAGAAAGCTAGTCTCCAGATCTCACAGGTGAGTGAATGGAAATGGATTGGTCCGAATTCGTAGCCTTTTGCTACCCATGAAATTGCACGTTACATATAGGGCTAGGGAGAAAACTGGCATTGGGATGGATGCAAATATTGATAAGAAGGGTCAAAACAGTATTATGAAAAAAGTCTGTAAGTGGGAAGACACGCCAACATGTTCTTGCACATCTAAGATCCCTTTAGGAGACCCAAGTTGCATTGTAGCAACGTCTCTATTTTATTATTATTTTTTATCCTGCCACATCCCTCCAAAATTAATGGAATTAATGGATTGTAACAATTCATTGGGGGAGGGGAATGTAGCGTCCTTTAATTTTGCTATTCCAAATCTAGGGAAGGGGGAAGTGAGAGAAACAATGCGATGTTGGCTGGAGCAATTGTGGGAGTTGAAATCCACACATCTTAAAGTTTCACCACTGATCTACCCCCGCTTCCCTGTGAACCACGCTTCAAGTATTAAAAGACAGTTATCATATTACCCTAAGCCTTCTTTTCATTAAGCTAAACATACCTAGTTCCTTAGGTGTGCATCATACGGTTTAGTCTCCATTGTCATCTTTGCTGCTCTTCTCTGTGCTCTTTTAGGGCCTTAGCATCTTTTTTGTATTGTGACGACCAGAATTGGATGCAATGTGGCCACATTAATGCAGAATAGAGTGGTAGTATCACTTCTTGTGATCTTGATGTTATCCCTCTTTTGATGCAGCCTAGGACTGCATTGGCTCTTTTGGCAGCTGCAGGACACTAGTAGCTCATATTTTAGTGATGGTCCACCAGGACAGCTAAATCCGTTTCACAGGCACTATTGTTGAGCCATGCACTGCCTATTCTATTCCTGTGCATTTGGTTTTTCCTGCCTAAGTGCAGGACCTTCCTTTTCTCACCACTGAACTGCATCTTGTTGGATAGGATCCAATGCTGAAGTCTGGCAAGATCCTTCTGAATTTTGAATGTATCTTCCAGATTGTTAGCAATTCCTTCCAGCTTTGCGTCATTTGCAAACCTGATGAGCTCCTCTTCTATCCTATCATCTAGATTTTAATTTGGACTTATCTCGAAGGACTTTGGGATCAATGACACCAAAATGAATTTGTAATACTGTAATGTATTACAGTAGGAATAATAATATACTAAGGAGCCTTGGTGGAGCAGCGGACTAAAGTGCTGTTAAATAAGCACTTAGCTCCCAGCTGCCTGCAATTACTGCAAATTCAAATGTCACCAGGCTCAAGGTTGACTCAGCCTTCCATCCTTCTGAGGTAGGTAAAATGAGGACCCGGATTGTGGGGGCAATAAGTTGACTTGGTATATAAAAGAACACTGCTTAGGGGGGGCCGAAAGTCCTACTAAGCAGGTATATACAAAAAGTGTGAAGGCTGTTGCTTAACATATTGTAAGTCTCCAGAGAAGGGCGGCATATAAATCGAACCAATCAATCAATCAATGTATGGTATTAATATAATTTTGTATTTGTTACTATTGCCTTCTTTGTATTCTGTAATTGCATAGAGTCTGTAAAGGACTAAGATGGGGATAAATCTCAGAAACAAATAAACAAAATTGTCAAATCCAGATAGCCGCATGGTAGCATATAGAAAGCTTTGAAATGTTTAACACTTGGAATCCTTTGACCACTTAATGGTTATCTAAAGTTTTACTAGATCAAAAAGATCAGGGCCTCTAATATTATGATATCCCTCGAACTCTTTAAGAATCCAATCCATATAAGCGAAACTTTTTTAAAAAATTACTGTTGATCATAGCCCTTTTTTGCATGCTGTCAGATAATTTAATATATCTTTATCACTTCATTGTTTTACCAGGATGATAAAGGATAAAGAAGCCTTTCAGAGACTGAATTTCCTCTATCAGGTGAGAAAAATTTCCTGGCATAGGAATTAATTTCACTAGGCTGTTTGAAGTGGGGGTTGTAATGGGAAGTGACCCTTAGCTATGCCTCAGTTTCCAGTTTGCTCACAAACGCATGTGAAATTCATGTTTTTCTCTTGGGTACAGTCAGAAAGACAGGTGCTTTAAAAGCAATGTAGAGACAGCATGCACAACATGGTTTCTGGAATTTTTTTCCAACCCCTTTCCCAATAGCTCCTATATAGGAGGCATCTATTTTTTTCCTGTATTGCACATGTATGTGTGCATGTCCATGTTCCTACTCTTGGAACGTGGTACATCTACATGCGTTTGTATGTGTGCATATTCTCTCAGAGTTAAATCAGGGCAGGTACCTATGTAACTAAATGTGTATTGGTTGCTTGGGTTCTCTATATGTTCCTGCTGAATGCTATATATGTGAATTAGGAAGCACAGAGTGGGCTGCATATATATCCAGCTTGATCACATGACCAAGAGGGAGGAGGGGTTAAGAATGGAGCAGTTGGCAGAATTCTATAGGATTGAAGTGGATTGTATTTTTTTCTTCTAGATTCTTCACAATCCTAAATTTGTTTTTCAACTTGTCCCTTCTCCCATCCCACAACAAATTTGATCCTGTTTTCACATAATGATCCTTGAAGATGTGTGGACTTCCAACTCCCAGAATTTTCCAGCCAATAAACCAGGGCATTCTAAGATCCAGATAGCCCTATAAGCAAAAGGATGTACCTCATCCTGACTTGCTTTGGAAAGCAATCAACTAGTGAGCTCATTTGACTTTCAAGGAAGATTGCCCACAATACAAAAGTCATAATGGGGAAATAATGAATGTCACTCTTCCCAAAGTGGGAATCACCAAGGATGAGCCTCATGCCCAAGTAGTGAGAATCAAGGAAGACTTTCTCACAAAGACACGGTCTTTCAGGATCTGGCCGATCAATGTCTTGTAGTAAAATAAGACACCTTTAGTGATCATATTATGCTACTCGAGCTCTGACATCTGACCCAAGAAAATTGATGTAGCTTTTAAGATGAGCTAAAATTCTTTACATGCTTTACCACCAAGGCCTTATTAGGATCAATTCTCTGTAAGATCCCTTTGTTATGAGGCAAAGGATGCCTTTAGCCTGGATATCTCTGGGAGGCGATAAGAATGTTTCTCTTTCTTACACAGGCAGCGCACTGTGTGCTCGCCCAAAACCCAAATAACCAAGAGTTGGCTCGTTTCTATTGTCACACTCAAAACAACATCAGCCGGCGGCTCGTCTTGAGACAGTGAGTAACCATCATTTATGGGAGGCGATTACAAGCATGGTATAAATTCTAAGGTAAAGATACTGTTTCCAGTCCAGTAATAAATGGAACATTTTTTATTCCCATTTTTTAACCTATTTTCTCCCTGTTGCCCATTTTTTTCCCTTAAAAATCTACTTGTAATCTGACATGGATTATTAATGCTTTATTTATTCTCGTGTTCTTTATGGGGAACAATTTTATAATTATTAACAATGCATTCATATTTAGGAGTGAGACTGGAGTTGGTGAGACTTCAATAAATAGATCTAAGGTTTGTCTGTACTCCATAATTTGCAACCAAAAAATGCCAGTTTTACTACTCTCATACAGATAAATTCATGGTTGCCTTGAGATTTCAATCAACTTTTGGCACATGATACAGTTTTTGCTCTTAATTGCTCCTATATAGAAATCACATTGCTTTAGCCCTTTCTCACAACTCCTCTTCTTTTACTGTTTTCTAAATTTGACATTATGGGTCAAAACTGATATTGATGATATTGAGCTTGGTCAGGGGTGGGCAACCTTAAATACTCAAAGAGCCACAAAGGTCCTAACCAGAAGCCCCCCATTCAATTCTGGAGCTGACCGGAAGTCCGATTCCCCACCACCACCATCACCATAGAGTCTCCTAGCGCGGCATCCTTTTTCTTCTGCCGACTGGAAGTCTGGTTCCCCCCACCACCACTATAGAGCCTCCTCCTAGCATGGCAAGCTTTTTCCTATGCTAACCGGAAGTCTGGTTTTCTCTCCCCACCCCACCCCCCACCACAGAGTCTCCTCCTAGCGTGGCATCCTTTTTCCTCTACCTGTCCTAACCAAAAGCCCTATCAATTGTGGACAAGGAGCTGCAGCAGAGGGATGAAAGAGCCACATGCGGCTCCAGAGCCACGGGTTGCTGACCCCTGAGCTTGGTATTTCCCAACCTGGCAACTTTAGGGTATTTGGACTTCAACTCCCAGAGTTCCCTAGCCTGCGGGAGGAACTGAACTCCATACCTCTTAAAATTGATGAGGTTGGCAAAACAATGGTTTAGAAGAGCTGGGTGGTTTTTGGTTGGTATCTCACTTTGGCCACGAACTCAGCGATTCTGTTGATACCTCTCATTATAGCACAACTTTGCTAACCGAAATGTTACATTTGGCTAGGTTCATGTAGTGCAGTGAGCCACAAGGAAACTCACATATCCCATTAAGGCAAAGACTAGATTCTTCCCTAACCAAAACCACATTATAGCTTAGTTTGATATGAACACCCTGTCACTGTGTGGCTGGCTATAAATAGTATAGGTCAGGGGTCTCCAACCTTGGCAACTTTATGACTTGTGGACTTCAACTCCCAGAATTCCTCAGCCAGCTTTGCTGGTTGAGAAATTCTGGGACTTGAAGTCTACAAGTCTTAAACTTCCCAAGGTTGGAGACCCCTGGTATAGATAACCTTCAGTGAACAAGGGTAATTGAGTGCTACAAATTAATTGATTACCTGATTTTGTGTGCAGGGATCCTTCCGTGAAAAGGACCATCTGCAAATCCTGCTTCTCTCTTCTCATTCCTGGAGTCAGTTCAACTGTTCGCCAAAGAAGTCAGTATTACATTCTTTTCCTCCGCTTTTGCAGTGTTGCCTGGATGCTCCTTGGTGTTATTCTTGCTCTAGAGCAAAGGTCTTCAAACTTGGCAGCTTTAAGGCTTGTGGACTTCAACTCCCAGAATTCTCCAGCCAGCTATGCTGATACGATCTGATATGGTTAATCTGATATGGTTGATGCCCCTCCTCCTTGGGGTAAATGGATGCTAGGGTTGAGGTGGAGAAGAGGGA
The DNA here is from genome assembly GCA_012654045.1 of Ptyas mucosa. Lineage (NCBI taxonomy): Eukaryota > Metazoa > Chordata > Lepidosauria > Squamata > Colubridae > Ptyas > Ptyas mucosa. Next base: position 801,760 of record WNWU01000011.1, on the reverse strand, counting down.
CTTGGGGGGGAGAAGGGGGGGCGGGGAGGAACGACCTGCATTTCCCAGTTTGACTTTTCACCCAGTGACCACAAAGCCACGTCTTCTCCTGTGGCCTCGCATTTCAACGCGGCAGCATTATAATGCTGAAAAAGATGGTGGCTGGAAAACCTTCCCATTTTTGCATGTCTTCAAAGCCATCTTTTCTATTTCCTTAGCTTTTCTCATTTTTACTGCCCATACTTGATACCTGCAATAAATGGTTCACATTCTGTTTCTAAACCACGAAAGGCGTGTTCAACCTTTCGGTTTGTCTGAGCCTCATTGAGGGATGAGGGATTGTCTTGGGCTGCATATAAATTATATAATATGCTTAATGTAATATAAATTACATACAATGTTAAAAGTTTACGATCTTATGGGGGTCACTGTATTAGCTACCCAGGGCCACATGAGGCCCATAGGCTGCGGATTGTACCTGCCTGTTCTAACACATACTATACGGTCTTTTTGATGTAGAATCCATGAAATGAAATCGCCAGGAAAAGTTAGGGAGCTTTGCTAGTGATTTGATTACAGGCAGTCCTTGACTTACAACTACAATTGAGCCCAAAATTTCTGTTGCTAAGGAAGGCAATTGTGAGTTTTGCTCCATTTTATTATCTTTCTTCATACAGCTGTTAAGTGAATTACTGCAGTTGTTAGTTAACACGATTGTTAAGATCTGGCTCCTCCTTTGACTTTGCTCGTCAGAAGGTTTGCAAAAAGTGATCACATAACCTTGCGACCCTTGTCAAAAATACATGCCAGTTGCCAAATATCTGAATTTTGATCATGTGACCATGGGTGTCACTGCAACGATTATAAGTATGAAAAAACAGTGCTCTTTTTTCAATGCCTTTGTAACTTTGAACAGTCACTATACAAATGTAAGACAAGGACTACCTGTATGTTTGGGGAATAGAGGTAGTCCTCGACTTACGACCGCAATTGAGTCCAAAATTTATGTTGCTAATTGAGAAGTTTGTTAAGTGAGTTTTGCCCCATTTTACAACTTTTCTCGCCACATTTGGTAAGTGAATCGCTGCAGTTGTTAAATTAGTAACGTCGTTAAGCAGATCTGGCTTCCCCGTTGACTTTGCTTGTCAGAAGGTCGCAAAAACGGATCACGTGACCCCGGGACATTGCAACCGTCATAAATGTGAGTCAATGGTCAAGCATCCAAATGTAAATCACGTGACGATGGGGATGCTGCAACAGTCATAAGTGTGAAAAACGGTCCTAGGTCACTTTTTTCAGTGCTGTTGTAACTTCAAACGCTCACTAAGTGAATTGTAAGTCGAGGGCTACCTCTAGTGGGAAAGGAGGGCAAGTCTTCTGTTCCAGGCTCCTTTAAGTGATTCGTTCTTCCATGTTTCTAACCAGAGCGCCGTCATCAACGTTGGACTGTTGTGCAGTGCCTGAACTGTGGCCTAAGCAAGCGTTTCCTCAGTAACCCTGACTACAAGTTGTGGTCGGAGCAGCCTGAGGCATTGCTGGAGAACCAGACGCCAGCCAGTGCAGGCACCAAAGGTAAACCAATGCTGAGAAGTCTCTGAAAGAGAAGAGCTGCTGGGAATGGAGGAAAAAGGTCATCCTTGCTTTGTGCCTGAAGGTCCCTCTTGAGCAGGGGTGTCAAATTCAAGGCCCATGGGCCAGATCTGGCCTGCGGGGTGCTTAAATCTGGCCCACATGGCCTGCCTGGAAATAGCAAAGGACCAGCCCGCGGTGCCTCTGGCAGCCAAAACGCCGGCAGGGTGCTGCAGGAGGCCATCCAGGCCGAAAACGGCACAAGGGGG
>WNWU01000011.1:745224-799933 GCA_012654045.1 Ptyas mucosa | reverse complement strand
CAGGAGGCCATCCAGGCCGAAAACGGCACAAGGGGGCACATGAGCCCTCCCTCCCCCCCGCTCCGTTTTGGCCAGCAGGGTGCTGCAGGAAGTGTCTGTCCCATCTCTCTCCACCCCCCAAGGTGGGTTCTACTTACCTTTACTACCGGTTCACAACGGGATCGTGCACGCCCGTCACTTCGCTCGCGCGTGTGACTTGCTTCTGCGTATGCGTAGATCGCTGATGAAGACATCCAGGGCAGCGGGCAGGGCCTCTCGCCGGTTTTACTACCGGTTCTTGCGAATCGGTCTGAACCGGGGGCAACCCACCACTGCCCCACCACCCCCCAGATGGCCCCATGGAGGAGAACTACAATGCTGATCCACCCCTTGAAAAAATCCAGTTTGACACCCCTGCTTTTGAGCAACCTTAGTTGCCGCAGAGCTAAACCCACCATCTTAGTTGCAATAGCAAAGGTTGTGGTGACCACAAATTTGAAGCAAATTTGACAGAGGGAAGGCTTTTCAAAATTTATCTTACGTTTGGTGGAGCATCAGATGTTCCTCTCTTTATGTGAAATTTATTTTAGGACCTATTTATTTTCCTTGTTGATCTTCAGCAACTAGGCCTGGAAGAAAAAACAACAACAGTTTGGTATCATGGTTAAAGCACATTAAGGGGGGAAACTCTGATCTCCAGTCTGGCCTTTGGCCCAACGCCAGCAGGGTGTCCTTGGGCCAGTCATTCTCTCAGCCCTTGGAAGAAGAAGAAAACAAGGGGAAACTACTTCTGAAAAACCTTGCCGGGAGAGAACTGCAAGATCTTGTCCGGTCACAATGAGTCAACAGTGACTCACACAAAAAAGTGTCAAAGGAACTCAGAAAATAAGTTTAGGGAGGACAAGCAGCTTGATCTTAAGGGCCCCTACTGTTGATTAAGATTACACTGTTCTCTGTTGACTGTGTTTACTAACTCTATTGAATTTTATTTCCTGAAGGGCAGAAATGGAGAAAGCGAGCCAGTTTAGTATACAGTACAGGTAGTCCTCGACCTACGACCACAACTGAACCCAAAATTTCTGTTGTTAAGTGAGACATTTGTTAAGTGAGCTTTGCCCCATTTTACGACTTTTCTTGGCTAAGTGAATCACTGCACTTGATAAATTAGTAATCTGGTTGTTAAGTGAATCTGGCTTCCCCATTGACTTTGCTTGTCAGAAGGTCTCAAAAGGAGATCACATGACCTCAGGACATTGCAACCATCATAAATATGAACCAGTTGCTACCTATGTGTCCAAATTTTGATCACATGATCAAGGGGATGCTGCAAAGGTGGTAATTATGAAAAATGGTCATAAGTCACATTTTTCAGTGCCATTGCAATTTTGAATGGTCACTAAATGAACTGTTGTCAGTTGAGGACTGCCTGTAAGCCTTAATGGGCCTAGACTAGGAATGGGGGATATCTAGTCCCACTTTGGGCATGGAAACCACCTGGGTGACTTTGGGCCAGACCCTCCCTCCCTCCCTCTCTCTCTCTTTCTCTCAGCCCCAGGAAGAAGGAACTTGGCAAAAATATTGCCAAGAAAAATGGGTCCACGCATAATTTTGCTGTAAACAAGTCCTAGATGGATCCAGGGTCTGTGGTTCCTTGTTCTAGAGTAGCCAGGGAAATGATTTGAGTTGGAACTGGGAGGAAGGAGAGGAATTACAAAAGATAAAGAGAAGGGACAATTTGTATAGAATTGGGGCAAGAGAAGGGCAGGTAGCATCCACAGACTTGCCTTGAAACCGTCTCCTTGTGTCCCATTTTTAGGCCAGACCTCCAATGCAGTACAAGAGTCACACAAGGCCTCCCAAATGGGAAAGGCTACAGTCCCGAGTTCCAGTCCGTGCAGCCGCCTTGCCTCTGAGGAGATCACAGCAGGCACCCAATCAGTAGGAGCAAAAAGTGGGAAGTGACATCTGCCTTGGGATTATTCCATTTCTAGGCAGGCAAGTGGCTATAGCCCAGACGTGAATCCCCGGCCTGGGATGGAAGAAGCCAGCAAGGTGGCGTTTAGTACAGAGAAAGTCGAAAAATATGCTTTCCAAAAGTTCAACTTGCTACTTGAAGAACTTCAATGAGTTGATGGTCTTAATTTTAGGATAAAGTTGGCATCTTTGCTGATCTAATCCTTTGGGTGTTTTATGGTTTTTTTAAAGTTTTAATATGACCATTGTTGACATGTTAATGGTTTCATATTTTTTGCTGTCCAATGCTGAAGTCGTTTCTGGCGAGATGGGCAGCCATACATAATTTAATAAAGAAATATACACTGTACAACTAGAGCAGGGGTGTCAAACTCAAGACCCGGGGGCCAGATCTGGCCCGTGGGGTGCTTAGATCTGGCCTGAGTGGCTGCCCTGGAAATAGCGAAGGACTGGCCCATGGTGCCTCTGCCAGCAAAACGAAGCTCGGAAGGGCCATATGCAGGTCCTCCCGAGCTCCGTTTCCGCTGGCAGAGGGTTGCAGAAGGCCGTCAAAGCTGAAAACGGAGCTCAGGAGCCCATTTTCTCTTGCAGAGCACTTGGGCCACCACAGGCGCCCTGACACGAGTGACGTTGAGTTGGCCACGCCCACTCTGGCCCCCCAAGGTCAAACACAACCCTGCTGCAGCCCTCAATGAACCCCTGAACTAGAGAGACACAGGAGCAGTCCACCCCACGCTCTAGTCTTGAAAGTTTCTTCAGTGTAGCTTATTTATGTTTTATTTATTTGTTTATTAAATGTATTTGCCGCCTATTTCACTGTGGGACTATTCTACTATCGTTGGCTAAGAATGTGCCCCCTTTTCCATCTCTGTGACCAGACGAATGCCTCTTTTCCAATACTGCCAGACCTGACTTCAGTTTCTGCCACTCTTTAGCTAAGTGCACCTCAGATCTGAAGCACTGCTGGTGTTCCTATCAGAAGAACTTAATGAAAAGGTGACAAAGGAAAGAAAGTTTCAATCTCATTATGTTCTGCCCCAGCTACGAACTCCAGAGAACGCAGCACACAGAAACTCTATACAAAGCTTATTTTACTCAAATAACTCAAGTCTTTATCAACCAAAGGCTGTTAATAAACTATCTTAACAGCCTACAAGAATTCTGAGTTAAGGTAATCACAGTCTTACTAGAGTTGGCAGAAATCCCAGAAGCAATTTTGCAGAGAATCCAGACACGAAGGAGAGTGAACTAAAGTTGTTCCCTACAACTTGCTGCAATCGGCGTTCCTCCTTAAATAGGCTAAGGGAGTGGCCAATTAGCCCCAAGCTTTACTCTTGAGATCTCCTCCTGAGGAGCCACTCCTGCCTTTTGGCAGCTCTGCGCACCCGTGCATTGAGAAGAGGCTCCTCCTCTTCGTCCTCTTCACTTAAAGGAGCTTCTGGAGGTTCTGAAGGCCCTGGCTGAATCCCTGCCTCTGCCACCTCATCTTCTCCAGCCTCCTCACTGTCCAATTCGAGTGCCAGCTGCACAGGCTGCTGGTGCAGCAGCACCACACCAGCCTCCTCGTCGGAATCAGCTAAAATCTGCACAGGCCGCTGATGGGCCACAACACATTATCACTTTTGTGTACCAGATAAATACTGGAAACTGGAAGTAAATTTGTTTTTAAAACATGTTGGCTCAATTTATCTTTCTTTTCTGCTTAGGGGAAGTGCTTTAAAAGTGCTTTAAAAGCGTATATACTTTTAAACCAAAGTATGAGACTGTCAGCCCTTCAAGGTCAGGAAAGAACAATTACTGGAATTCTACTTTTGTTGTCAGGTATTTGAATGCCTGCCAGTTTCCCATTGCAGCCTCTTCTTCTGCCATACAGAACCAATGTGGGGTTATTCTGAGTTTCTTTTATTTCTCTCCTTTTCCAAGGCTGAGGTGACGCATACTTTTATCTGCTAAAGGTTTTTGTCCGGTATTCCTTTGTCAATGTTATCTCTGCCGTAGAAACGTGGAACAATTTTATTGACTTGAAGTGGATAGATGTGGATATCCAGGAAGACTTCTTTCTTTGGGTAGGAAGCCAATAAACGAAATGTGATCGGCCAGGGCGTTGGGAGAAGTCAAGTCTGAATTTTGAAGTTTCTCAACTCCATCTTGGTTCTGTCTTCCGTTATAATACAGCACAGCATATAATGTTATTGTATTATATGTACTTTTACAGCCTTCGATGAAAAGTCCTTTTCCTTTTTGGATTTATTTGGCATCAACATGGCCTCATGTCAGTGGTGAAATCCAAGTTTTTTTACTACCGGTTCTGTGGGTGTGGCTTGGTGGGCATAGCAGGGGAAGGTTACTGCAAGATCTCCATTCCCACCTCACTCCAGGGGAAGGATACTGTAAAATCCCCATTCCCTCCCCACTCCTGGGGGAAGGATATGGCCAAATCTCCATTCCCACCTCACTCTAGGGCCAGCCAGAGGTGGTATTTGTCGGTTCTCCAAACTGCTCAAAATTTCCGCTACTGGTTCTCCAGAACCTGTATTTCACCCCTGCCTTTTGTCTTTTCAAACCCACATGTCCAACTGAGCCAGTTCGTTTTTTTCTCCTTCCCCTCTGATACTTCTCTTTTTCTGCACTTCAGCCGTTCCGTTTTGTGGCTGTTCCTCCTCTCAGACTGTCTAGCTTGGGTAAGTTCTCCTTTCAGGCTGGCTTCGCCTTGCAACATGTTTCACCTGGGCTTCATGATATGTATTATTTCACTCTTTCTGGCTCTACTAGTAGTAGCCCTCTCTCTTCCCCAGTAGCATATTGGACACCTTCCAACCTGAGGGGCCCATCTTCCGGCATCATATCTTTTTGCCTTTTGGTACTGTCCATGGGGTTTTCATGGCAAAGATACTGGAGTGAGTTGCCATTTCCTTCTCCAGTGGATCAGAACTCTCTGCTATGATCTGTCCATCTTGGTGGCCCTGAAGCTTTTAGCTTCATTGAGCTACGCAAGCCCCTTCGCCACGACAAGGCAGTAATCCATGAAGGGGATGTATTATTTAATTATTTGTTAGTACAGCTGTTAACTAGTAGACCTATATTTTAACTAATCACATTTTGGAATACAACACTTTGTTGGTGCTACTTGAATATTTGCATCTTTTAAGTGTGAAAAAGGATCTCGTACGTAATACAAGAAAAAAAAAAGTCCAGTGCATTTATTGATTAAACAAGTAATCCGTTCGTGTACAAAAGTTCTTATTCCGTGCCTTTTTCTATTTTAATCAGAGTTATTACTGCTAAATATGTAACATTCTATATATGCTGGTACTTCTCAACTTTACGACCACAATTGAGCCAAACATTTCTGTTGCTAAGTGAGATAAATGATTTTTGCCTCATTTTATGGCCTTTCTTGCCACAGTTGTTGAGTGAATCAGTGCAGTTGTTATGTTGGTAACTTGGTTGTTAAGTGAATCTGGCTTCCCCATTGACTTTGCTAGTCAGAAAGTTGCAAAAGGTGATCACATGACCCTGGGACACTGTAACCGTCATAAATATGAGTCAGTTACCAAACCTCTGAATTTTGATCACATGATCTTGAGGATGCTGCAGTGGTTGTAAGTGTGAAAAAGGGTCATAAGTCACTTTTTTCAGTGCCTTTGAAACTCCGATCACTAAACGAACTGTTGTAAGTTGAGGACTACCTGTAGTTTGTTGAGTCATGGCTCTTGAGATAAATAGAGCCAGTTTTTACTCCATTTCTAGGTAAGCAGGAAGCAAGCTGACTTGCTGAGAATTGTAAAAACTCATCTGAAAAAAGGAGTTGAGTCAGATAACCAAGAGGAAGGATCCATTCCAGAAAATTCATAATAGTGTGGGGAAATTTTTTTTTTTCATCAGGCAAATACAATCCTAACCATAAAAGGGCATTTATTTTGTTTGGACTCTGGCAGTCATCTATTTTCTGGGTTAGCTAAACGTTCAGTCCCAAAGAACTGCAAACAAAGCTAAACAGAACCTCTTTGTCTCTGAACTTACTGAGTGAGGGAGAAGTTGATGAAGCAAATTTATCTTGGTATTCAGTTCTTACAGATTGTAGATTTACTGGGGAAAAAAATACAACTAGAATTCCAAGCTGCACCAAATAACAAACAAATGCAAATTTGCAATTTGGGAAGTCATACTAGACACAGAATGAAATTCAGGGTAAAGTCAATACTGTGGTGAAATGTAATTGTACATAGGAACTACAGATAGACTTTCATATCACCAAGAATAATCTTATATTTAATGGATTTACAATTTTTTTTAATTTGATTTATATGCCACCCTTCTCCGGAGACTCAGGGCGGCTTACAATGCGCTAAGCAATAGCCTTCATACTTTTGTATATTTATACAAAGTCAGCTTATTGCCCCCACAAACCGGGTCCTCAAATATGCTTTGATTAATCAGATTTTCATTAGACCTCATTGTAGAGATCAGGTTGATGACAAACAGACAAAAGTCATATCTCCAAAACCAAGCTTTGAAAGCCAAAATGTTTTATCACCATAATTTACAATAGACATGAACCCAATTTTCCCCTAGCTGTGTTTTCGTTGTGCTGTCTAAGCTCCCATAATTCCCAGCCAATGTAAGTCATTTATTAGATCTGTAGTCTTAACATCTGGAGGGGTTGAGGAAGGTTGCCTTTATGCTAATTGTAAGAAGTTAAGTTTGTAAAGGCTATAAATCCTGCTACTTCTTAGAACTCTTCATAAACTCATAGAAATGTGGAGTTGGAAAACATCACCAAATTTTCACTGAAATTCTCCATCCCAAAAGGATTTTCTAAAAGGCAACTGGACTTCAAGCTTCTTGGATGAGAAGCAAAAGATTTTCAAAGGAAAAAAAAAAACAAGAAAATCCAGTTGCCATTTGGAAAAGCACCTTTGAGACAACCATGACCTAGATGATTGAGAATCTCCGTAGACAAGGCATCACAAAGATCATCTGTTCCAGCCTTCTGCAATTTGCAAAAAACCCAATCATTGTGAGAAATGGTTGTCCAATCTATATATTACTAAGCAGGGGTGAAATGTAAAATTCGTTACTACCGGTTTTGTGGGCGTGGCTTGGTTGGGGGTAATGTGACTGGGTGGGCGTGGCCAACTTTTTTTTTCTTTAACTTTTCAAAGCATTTTTTCTACAACCTCTTCCGATGAAAAAATGCTTTTAAAAGTAAAAAAAAAAGCTTCTGATGATCCTGCGGCTCAGCTGGGATCGTCAGAGACTTTTCAAAGCATTTCTTTTACCACCTCTTCGGCCAAGAGGTTGCAGAAAAAAATGCTTTGAAAAGCCTCTGACTATCCCAGCTGAGCCGCAGGATCATCAGAGGCTTTTTTTTTTTTACTTTTAAAAGCATTTTTTCATCGGAAGAGGTTGTAGAAAAAATGCTTTTAAAAGTTAAAAAAAAAAGTGTCTGATGATCCTGCGGCTCAGCTGGGCATGGGGGGGGGAGCAGGGATTTTTGCTACCGGTTCTCCGAACCACCCACCACCATCGCTACCGGATCAGGCGATCCGGTCCAAACCGGGAGCATTTCACCCCTGCTACTAAGACTCTCATATCTGTAACCTTTAACTTGATGAAACAGTATATCATAGGACAAAAGGTTTTGAACCAAGGTACCTCAAATGGACTAACTCCTGGAATGTGTCCAATATCTGGGACCCATGCAGTGGTGGGATTCAGCCAGTTCAGGCCAGTTTGGGCGAACCGGTTGTTAACTTGCAGGCTGGCCCTGCCCTACCCCTTCCAGGAGTCCCCACGTGCCCCGTTTTTGCTCCCAGAAGGCTGCAGAGAGGCCTACTTGGCCCAAAACGGGGCACGGTGGTGCAGTGCCCCCCCCCCCGTGGCCCATTTTTGCTCCCAGGGGGGTGCAGGAGACTGAGTGCTGCCTGGCCACGCCCACCCAGCCAGTCATTAGGGCAGAGATCTGGTTGTTAAATTATTTGAATGCCACCACTGGACCCACGACACTTGTGGAATTGAAATTTGGCAGATTTGATACCGTAAAACTCTTTATAACATAGAAATGATCATAAAGCATTTTATGAATAATACAAAATGTCGTAAAACATTTCTTGTGATCAACCTCCGAAGTCTGACTGGTATACAGTTCAGCATAGAGTACTTTCAAGGCAGATACAGCTCTGAATATATCCCTGATTTTTTTTTCCTAAGTACCGTACATTGGAAGCTCTGCTATCCTTGAAGGCACTGAATCTGGTAAGGAAATATCTCTGGAAGGAGGGATGACCCAAAAGGTCACGGATTGTCTAATCACTTTTTAAAAATCTCCTGAGATGGGGAAATCCACAACTCCTGTAGGCAAAATATTCTATTCTTATTCATATACACATCATCAGGAAGTTTTTTTCCCCTATATTTAAACAAAATCTACATAGCTGAAACTTAACATCTGTTATTTCTGGTCTGAATGTCTGTGACCATGTAGTTTCTTTGTAATTTCCCTTTATGTACTTGAACTAATTGTTTCCCTGAAGTGACAGGAATTTCCCCATCTTATTTACAGTGAATTAATTAAGGAAACATCTCTTGGTATGATTTTAAACATTTTTCTTTCCTGGGGTTCCTGCCACCTGAGCTAATATGGCATTTATGACAAAAGACAGGATAAGATGATGATGATGGCAACTCACTTTTTATTTCTTGATTGTTGAGTTCTCTTCCCCCTTCCCTTCATTTTTTGGCTTCCCCATCATCTCTCCAATTCAGAGCTGAATGATATCAGTCAGTTATCTCACTGATAAAATCTGGTTTCAAGTAGTATTAGTCACTTGTGCACTAATACTTGACTAGTGTTAGTCAAATCTGGTTTCAAGTAGTATTAGTCACTTGTGCAAGTGGGAAATTGTGCAATTGTTGTCACCTTTTCGCCTGGCACAACTCTCAATGTACTGTAGATTCTTCAGTCTTTCTGGGGAAATCTGCTTGCTCAAGAGCAAATTCTCAGACATGCCTCATCTTGTGTAGATACTTTACAGAAAGACCTCGAGTTATGACTATCGTGGAGCCTGCCATTACGTGATCAGTCTGATTTTACAACGCTTCTGTGGTGTTGTTAAGTGAATGCTGCAGTCATTAAATGAAAGCCACGGTTATTAAGCAAACCAATGGTTTGCTATGGATGCGGTTTTGCTGAAAACTGGAAATAACTGCCAGTTTTCAGCAAAACCATTGTAAAATACAGTCAGGTGACCAAAGCAGTAGTGGGTTTCAATTTAATTTGCTACCGGTTTGCTCATGTGCGCGCTTGCGCGCTTGATGCTTCAGCACAAGCGCAGAAGCTTCTGCGCATACGCCGCTACTGGTTCGCCCGATCTGGGAGGAACTGGTAGCAACCCACCACTGGACCAAAGGATGCTGCAAAAGGCCATAAATGCATCTGTGTTGCTGAGCACCTGATGTGCAGGTCACGCGACTATGGGAGGGCACCCACTGGGACTTTGGATCTCAGCCATAAATCCTCTTTTTGGGGTCCATCATAACTTCAAATGGTCGCTAAGAGACCAGTCGTAAATTGAGAACTACCTGTATTGCAGAATATGAAGAAAGAAGCCAGCTATATTGCAGAATGCAAGAAAGAAGCCAGCTGCCACAGAAGATATATCTATTGCAGAACACAGCAGTCACCATCTCTGCCTGTGCATATGTCTGTATGTGTGAGAGAAAAGGTGTGAATGTTTCAGGCTTTAAAGTCTTTCTTGACCTTTCTTTGGGTCATTTTCTTCAAGGACAGAGAAGGCAGCTGGAATTTTTATTATTTTTATTATTTAGACTTCTATACCGCTTCATAGTGCTTTACAGCCCCCTCTAAGTGGTTTACAAAGTTAGCATATAGCATAATAGCATATTGCATTAGCATTAGCATATTGCCCCCAACAATCTGGGTCCTCATTTTACCCACCTCGGAAGGATGGAAGGCTGAGTCAACCTTGAGCCAGTGAGATTTGATCTGCTGATCTGCTGAACTAGCAGTCAGCTTCAGTACTGCACTTTAACCACTGTGCCACCTCGGCATAATAATTCTCAACAGTCTGGGAAATACGCTCCTTGTTCTATCAACTTCACTCCTTTTACTGCATTGTGGTTTCAACAGCTACTTGTAAATAGTTCAGAGTTTCCAAAAGTTTATGCAAGTCAATGTTCATGTACTGTCTATATAGTAACGTATAACAGAATAACACAGTTGGAAGGGGCCTTGGAGGTCTTCTAGTCCAACCCCCTGCTCAGGCAGGAAACCCTATACCATTTAAGACAAATGGTTGTGCAATCTCTTCTTAAAAACTTCCAGTGTTGGAGCACACCCAACTTCTGGAGACAAGTCATTCCACTGGTTAATTGTTCTAACTCTCGTTAAATTTCTTCTTAGTTCTAGGTTGCTTCTCTTCTTGATTAGTTTCCTTCCATTGTTTTTTGTCGTGCCTTCAGGTACTTTGGAGAATAGCTTGACTCCCTCTTCTTTGTGGCAGCCCCTGAGATATTGGAACACTGCTATCATGGCACCCCTAGTCCTTCTCTTCATTAAAATAGACATACCCAATTCCTGCAACCGTTCTTTTATATGTTTTAGCCTTCAGTCCCCTAATCATCTTTGTTGCTCTTCTCTGCACTCTTTCTAGAGTCTCCACATCTTTTTTACATCGCAGTGACCAAAACCAATATTATTGGTTATATCTGACATTAAAGCAAATACAAATTTTCTTGTGGTCTGTTTGGGTTTTTTTTAGCTCTGGGAGAGGGGAAAAAAAGTCAGATTACATCAACAGAAACAGACATATTCTGTTTACCATTAATAACCACTCGTTAATATGTAACAAAATTAACTATTTGGATTTTAAGAAGGTTGGAAACATTTCTCTATCTTAATTTGATACTGGGATACTCTGTGTGTATACCAAGGATCATGCTTTTTTTAATACAACGTGCAGTGTATGGTTTTGCCTCTTATTGTGGTTTGTTTGCTGTACTGCATAACTTCTTGCAGGAAATAATGGGGATTGCTGCACCCATTTTAAGACTTGTTATCTCCCAGTTGGTAAAGGGAAACAGTAGCTATCCTGATTAGAAATAGACTTTCTTCCTCACTTAATTAGAAATAGGATCACAGCACTGAAGCATCTACCATATTAATACCTACCATCACTGACAAGGTACAACTTTTTTTTAAAAAAAATTAATGGTTAGTATTGAAAACAAATAAGTCTTCCCCCTCCTTTTTTTCAGTTGTTCTTCGATTGAGTGGCAACCACTTTAACAAATCCCTGTAGATTTCTTAGCAAAGTTTCAGGAGTGGTGTGCCCTTACCTCCTTCCTAGGGCTGAAAGAGACTGACTGGCTCAAGTTCATCAGTTGGCTTTGTGCCTAAGGCGAGACTAGAACTCGCCATCTCCCAATTTCTAGCCCAGTACCTGAACCACTCAGAGGTGGGCTTCACATAATTTAACAACCAGTTCGCCCCAGCACCGAAAATGTGAGCGCCCGTGCTTGCACGCTTATACGCGGCTTTAAAAATGCAGTTAAATAGGACAGCATAGCGCCGGGGCGGGTGGGCAGGGGCGGGCCCACCCGCAGGTCACGAACTGGCTGAATCCCACCCCTGGAACCACTACTGTACACCAAACTGGCTCTTCCCCACTCCCCAAAAAGAAACTAACTCTATGTTGCTGGCTTGCTATCGGCTGCCATAGTAACAGGGGGACGACGACTGTATAGGTATTTGGGAGGAGGAAGTGAACTGGTGGAGATGTCTCGTGAAAGGGGGGAATTTTCTCATCGTCTTCAGCGCAGCTGAATAGAGTTGCTGATAGTCCGTCAAGGTCAACCGTTCTGGCATTCTCGGGGGATTGGGACCATCTGAAGATGCACCTCACATCAGTGGTGGGCTCCGCCGAGCTGGTAGCGGTGACGATATGATGTCACCGAACTGGTTCTGCCCCCCCCCGCCCCCCCCACATTATTCTTACCTTTTATTTGGCCCCACCCTCAATCTATTGCTGCCTCCTGAGTCCCAGCTGAGGGAAAAAAACTGTTTGAACTCTTGCTGCGGAGCTTCAAAGGGCCACCCTACAGCTGATCAGTGTTAAAAGGCAGTGTGGTGGTAGACCGGTGCCTCCAAAAACAAATGGGTAGACCGGTGCCTCCAAAAACAAATGAGTAGACTGGTACAGCTCTGCAAGCAGTTAAAAGCCTGGTAGACCAGTACCTCTGCTAAATCCTAAAGAATTGTCACATGACCATCAAGCCACGCCCACAGAACCAATAGTAAAAAAATTTAGAACCCACCCCTGCCTCACATGATGCCTTGGGGGGGGCTGGGGATTGGACATTCAGCCAGGGCTCTTAGGGGACGGGGAGGGATTTGGAAATACTTTCAATATGTAATTTTCATGCCTATTGCCTCAGATCTTGCTTTCTTTTCGTTGCATTCAGTTCATGCTCAGTAAAAGTACCTTTCTCTACAAACATGGAGTTGGAATTTTTCCTTCTTGGGTTTTGAACGGAGACACACCTGACACTATCTCAATTTTATACCAGTTTTCTAAATAAATATATCAGCGAAATAGTTCACTAGTACTAAAGCAATTGTTTGCTCTTACGGGCAAACCTATTTACTGCCAGTAAAGACAATAGTCCCATCTGCACATAGGGGTTGTACTCATTTCAGATGTTTTCCCATGATTCTATGCTCTTTGGGAAGCACATGTTCCAGAGGAAATATGACGAAGAGAATTTTGCAGCATTTCCTCAAGAGCTGCAGAGCAGATGGTTTCCTATTGGCAAAGACTTCTGTTTGATCATCTGTGGAGATTCTCAGTCATCCACGTCACGATTGCCTTAAAGGTGCTTTTTCAAAAGGCATGTTTTTGTTTTTCTTTGTCTTTTCATGTTCATGAACTGAAGAAGCTTCTTGGATGAGAAGCAAAATGTCTTCAAGGAAAAACAACGGAACTCCACTTGCCTTTTGAAAAAGCACTTTTGGGACTTCTGCTTCATCCCACTTCCCATCTCCTAAATGTTTTCCTTTCTTCTGCAGCCAGAGGTACCTTGCCCTCAATTTTCTGTTTGCCCCAATCGCCCCTCAATTTTTGGAGGGTCCGGAGGCCACACAAGAGCACACCCAGGGGTGAAATCCAGCAGGTTCTGACAGGTTCTGGAAAACCGGTAGCGGAAATTTTGAATAGTTCAGAGAACTGGCAAATACCACCTCTGGCAGGCTCCAGAGTGGGGTGGAAATGGAGATTTTGCAGTATCCTTCCCCTGCCACGCACACCAAGCCCACCAAGCCACGCCCACAGAACCAGTAGTTAAAAAATTTGAATTCCACCACTGAGTACACCCCATTCTTGCACGACCTCCAGCGCCTCCATAAAAGACACAAAAATGGGCCTTGCTTTTGAGAATAGTTATTGGGTGTTGATGAACGCCTGCGTATCACCCCAAATGTTGTGGTGTGTCATCTTTGAGTCACGTATTGTAAGTTTACCATCACCGATCTAGAAACGTTTGAAAGAGGGAGAACTTTTCAACTACAAGTGTGGATGGAGCGAAGACTTGTGAGACTGAGAAGATGGATCCATAGGCTTGCAAGCTTATGAATGAAGAATACAGGTAGTCCTTGACTTACAACCACAATGGAGCCCAAAATTTCTGTTGTTAAGTGAGACATTTGTTAAGTGAGTTTTGCCCCCATTTTACAACTTTTTTTGCCACAGTTGTTAAGTGAATCACTGAGGCTGTTAAGGTAGTAACACAGTTGTTAAGTGTGAACCTGGCTGCCCCATTGACTTTGCTTATCAGAAAATTGCCAAAAGCGATCCCATGACCTGTTGGGACACAGCAACAGTCGTAAGTTTGAAACAGTTGCCAAGCATCTGAATCTTGATTGCATGATCATGACGGTGCGACAAAGGCTTTGTAAGTGTGAAAAATGGTCATAAGTCACTTTTTTCTGTGCCGTTATAAATTTGAATGGTCACTAAATGAACTGTTGTAAGTGGAGGACTACCTGTAATAGGAACATATAGATGAAATATTGTTTCTTGATTCGTTCAAAATTAAATATTTTAATGTTACATGTGATAGGATTCCTGTGGGGGGGAAATGAGTAACTTACTTTTAGAAATTTAATTAGGTGGCGCTATGTTTTTATTTCAATATTGGTCTCTATGTGATGTTCATTTTCAGTTCATGTCTCTCCCCCAACTAAGTCAGGGAAGCATATGGTTATTTTCACTAACATAAATGAAACTAAATTTCTGGTTAGATGTTCACTCTTAATTTTTCTTAGAAATGAGTTCTGCACACATACAAGCAAAGGTACTATCATACTGACATCTCTAGCTACTAGAACGGTTCTTTGTTTTATTTGCTTAATTTTCTTTTGACTGTTATGAACTCTAGAGAGCCCCTGCAGGAGTATATTTCACTACATATTTTCTTTAATGAAAAAACAAACAGCAATGCGTAGTTCAGTTCATAGGTAACTTCTCCAAAGGACTTGGTACAAACTGGAAAATGTCTCGCACGTTTTTACTGCAGTGCCCCAGAAATCCCTCTTGGTATAAACAGGATCTGCTTTCTTATTCATATGATAACTCATCCTTCACCAGCCATTGAAATATAGAGGTAGTCCTCGATTTATGACCACAATTGAGCCCAAATTTTTCATTGCTAAGCAAGTCACTTGTGAAATGGGTTTTGCCTGATTTTACGACCTTTCTTGCCACTGTTGTTAAGTGAATCACCACAATTGTTAAGTTAGTAACACGGTTGTTAAGGGAATCTGGTTTCCCCATTGACTTTGCTTGTCAGATGGTCACAAAAGGGGATCACGTGACTCTGGACAATGCAATTGTCATAAATATGAGCCAGAAGACTGTCCAAGCAGAAAAAATATCCATGGGTGTGCTACAATCACATGCAAATGCTTCCCTTTAAGATTTGACCTGGTGCTGTACTGCCACAGAGACGAAAACATAACATATTTCAGTGGTCTAGCAATTAACAGTGGAAAGGACCAAAAGGGCAAGTTTCCTAATTCATCAAGGGATTGTATGAATTGGTCAAATGAGTGAGGGGAAAAAAACCCTGTGGCTCAGAAGAGAAGAAGGCTGAAGTGCTTTTCTGAAGAAAATGCTCAATATTGAGAAGGCTGATTCAGCATCAAGTGCTCAGGTAAGCACTGTGTGCCCAGATGTTTACGGTTTTAAAGATCAGTCCTGAGTATAACGGTACCCCTTACTCTGGTATGGCTTCTAGCAAGATCTTCTAGAGCCCTGGTGGGAGAATAGTTAGAATGCAGTATTGCAGGCTAATTCTGCTGACTGCCAGCAGTTCAATTTGGCTCAAGGTTGACTCAGCCTCCCATCCTTCTGAGGTCCCAGAAGGACCCAGATTGTTGGGGCAATATGCTAACTCTGTAAACTGCTTAAAGAGGGCTGTAAAGCACTGTAAAGCAGTATATAAATCTAAGTGCCAGTACTAGGTTTTGGATTATGTTACCGTCTTTCTTCGAAAATAAGACCCTGTTTTATATTTTTTTTAACCCTGAAATAAGCACTTGGCCTTATTGCCATGTGCTCAAAAGCCCAATTGGGCTTATTATCAGGGGATGTCTTATTTTGGGGAAAACAGGGTACTACCAGTTCGTCTCCTGCATGCAGGCTCACTTCATGCGCCCGGTTTGCACACCCACCTGCCTTCCGCGCATGTGTTTTGCTCGCATCCAGTCTCAAAAACGTGCCTAAATAGGATGGTATAGAGCCGAGGCAGGTGGGCGAGCCCACCAGCAATTTCCACTACCGGTTCAGGTGAACTGATCTGAACCGGCTGAATGCAACCTCTGCTAAGTGCTATTGTTATCTTCCACATTACCCACGTGCAATCATATGTGTGATAAGAATAACTGCTAGCACCAAATGTTTTATGTTTCTCAGAAACCGGCAAACACATGCCCAAACAATCTTGGCATTGGATGGAGAGAGACAGCATAGAACAGGTTAACCACATTTCTTAAAGAGGACCTGCTGCTTCCTGATAAAAATGGACCGAAAACTATTATTTCTCCTCCACAAACATCTGAGCCAAAACGATGCCAGGCTCTGAGTCTCTTGGTTCTAAAAAAAAGTCTTCCCATTTCCTGTTGTTGAATTTGTATTGCTATTTTTGTGTGTCACACTAAAATTGGTATTACGTGTTCTACTCTACTCCCAAGCTAGCGAGAAGTCACACCACAGCAAAATATAAACTCCTTGTATTTATGGCTTCAGAATTATAAACAGCCTAGTTTGTGGTGTGCAATTTTTTCTTCAGAAGGAAATACCCATTATGTACACACACGGTATATGAAAAGCTCAAAGGCACGTATATGGCTAGAGTTTTGACAGATGGCAAATGAGACAAAGATGTTGTAAGACAGATCTATAAAGGGCTTTGTTTTGACTCAGAAATGTTTTGTAATAGCAGCACACATGCCTGCAGCTCCATTACTGAACCTTGTGTCCAGTATTAAAACCATTTGCAGCATTGATCGTTACCACGCTATCAGTGAGTGTGTTATATCCATTTGCTCAATAAAATCAAAATGTAAAGAAAAACACCAGAGGGAGGGAGGGAGGGGGAGAGAGAGAGAGAGAGAGAGAGAGAGAGAGAGAGAGAGAGAGAGAGAGAGAAATGTAGCTCAAAATCCATTTTGTCAATTGCGATATGTCTGTCATAGCTGTGATGTAGTCCAGACAAGAAGCACACTTAGGAGTACCACCTGTATCTTTATTGTAACATTACATTAACAGAATCTTGTAAGTCTAAAAGCATATCTCTTCCCCCACCCCCGCCGTCCCACCCACTCATCTTTACAGTCCAAAAAGCTACCCTGTTTCCCCCCAAATAAGACATCCCCTGATAATAAGCCTAATCGGGCTTTTGAGCGCACGGCAATAAGGCCAAGTGCTTATTTCAGGGTTCCAAAAAATATAAGACGGGGTCTTATTTTCGGGGAAACACGGTAGGAGAGTCCCTTCTGAGATGTTTGCCATGCTTCACTGTGCGCTTAGGTGCCTCTTACCTGACCATTGCCTAACCTGTGGCTCTTCCTCCTGTCTCCCAAGGCCATTCTCACTGCCATTAAAATGCCCTTCCACACTTTCTTTAATAATGCAGAGACGACTAAAATGAAAATTGCTGTAAGACTGTCAAATAACCTTGTGTACTTAGAATGATCGTTCTCAAGGTTGCTACAAAAAAAATATTAATAACCAGGAATTCTAGGGGAATTCTAGGGGAAGAAGGACTAGGGGAGACATGATAGCAGTGTTCCAATACCTCAGGGGCTGCCACAAAGAAAAGGGAGTCAAGCTATTCTCCAAAGCACCTGAGGGTAGGACAAGAAGCAATGGGTGGAAACTAATCAAGAAGAGAAGCAAGTTAAAACTAAGGAGAAATTTTCTGACAGAACAATTAATCAGTGGAACAACTTGCCTCTGGAAGTTGTGAATGCTCCAACACTGGAAATTTTTAAGAAGATGTTGGACAACCATTTGTCTGAAGTGGTGTAGGGTCTCCTGCCTAAGTAGAGGATTGGAGTAGAAGACCTCCAAGGTCCCTTCCAACTCTGTTATTCTATTATAATTCCATTCTTCTATGAACTTTAACTAGCCCAATAAAGAATTTGTATATACAGTGGTACCTCGATACTCATCGATAATTGGTTCCAGAAGGTGCAATGAGTACCAAAAACCATAAGGAATAATGTAATCAGTTACAAGACAGCTGACACTGACATGTTCTAGCTAGTGTGTTGAGTATCAAACAAATGATGAGTATCGGGACAAAATTTTTGCATCAAATGCATTGAGTACCAAATGCAATGAGTTTCAAAGCAGTTGAGTATCAAGTACCGCTGTACAAATGTATGTATATGTATGTGTATATGGCCTTCCGAAAGGGCCTGAAAACCTTGCTCTGCCAACTAGCTTTGGCCCCGACAGGAATGTTCCAATTTGGAAGTGGTCCTTAAATCTCTTGTTAAACTTTAATGTTTTAATTTTAATTCTGAGTGTTTTTAATGTTTTGAATGCTCTCATTGTTTTACGTTGTGCTTTAAAGATGTTGTAAGTTGCCCAGAGGTGCTGGACAGAGAGATAGGCAACATATAAATTAAATAAATAAACAAACAAACAAACAAACAAACAAATAAATAAATAAATAAATAAATGTAGTTGGTTGGGGAAAACAAGGAAGAGAGAAGACACTATTGTAAAGGAAAGACAAAATTAAGAGCAGGCATAAAATGACTCACTAGCTTTAGGAATAACGAAAAGGAATTATGAAAAAAAACATATATCATCTTATACATGACAACTGTGGCAAGATTGGCCTTTGTGCAATGTTGGAGAAGCACAAATACACCCTCTGAAGACTTAATAATTAAAAAAGTATTGGATTGCACTGAAATGGACAAATTGACGCTTGAATTGAAAGGATCGATGGACTCGGATTTTTACGTAATATGGGAGAAATGGTACAATTGGATCAAAAATAGAAAAATGGGGAAAAAACAGATAAAATAGAATGGTAGATTTAGTAAAAATGTACAGAGTATAGGTGAATTGTAGTGTGATGATATGTAAATGGTTACAGTCATGCACAAGAAGTGAATAAGAATTGTTTAATTTGTGGAAACTCAATAAAACATTTTTTTTTAAATGACACACTAGCACTGATGATGTTACCTCGGTTGGTAATGAAACGTCTGCAAGAAAACAACCAAGTTTTGAGAGCACCGAGGACCCCTCATTTCAACCCTGAGCTACAAATATTCTCCTTTATTGATAAAATGACTAAACAAACAAAAAATGGCTATTATGTGCAACACTGACAATATTAGGTTTTCAAATTTATTCGTTTGTTTATTAGGTTTGTTTGCCACTCAACTTTATTTCTTGTCCTCCAACTTCCTTCACCAATTCCCCACCCCCATTTTCCCCATTTTCCCTATCTTCTTGGGAATAATTGGGCATACACAGATTCTTCTCCTTTGCAACTTCGGACCAAGCATTTGAGAAAGTAGATTGAAATCCACAGAAATGCATATA
Organism: Ptyas mucosa; assembly: GCA_012654045.1. NCBI lineage: Eukaryota > Metazoa > Chordata > Lepidosauria > Squamata > Colubridae > Ptyas > Ptyas mucosa. The sequence continues at coordinate 780,833 of WNWU01000011.1, read as the reverse complement.
GTGGTAAATATAGACCAATCTCCAAGGTATCATTAGATTTTTGTTTACGTGGATGGCTGCAAAATACCAATATTTTGAAATATGAATTGGAAATACATGATAAATAAAAATAAACATGGCTACATCTCCAGAAAATGTTATAATGTTTGTGAAACACTAGAGGGAATCATAGCACCAAGCACCAAGTCAAGGGAGTACAACAGACCCATACAGTAATAACTAATTCCCCAATTTATTTGGACAGCTTACAACACTACACTGATCTGTACTGGTGATTATCCTAGTAAGTTGCTTTTGTGTGGCATACTTAAAGATGGACAGCCATTAATTCATAGGATCAGCCAATGGTGGTCATATTAGCATTCTTTATCCAGCTGAGCTGATTTAATTCCTAAAATATGTATAATACTGAAACTGCTATAATCAAGTTTTCTTGGGATCACTAAACCAGTCTCACTGTGGACTCCACTGCAGAGAGTCTTACAAGTTCTGGTTCAATGTAGGCTAGCTATAATGTACCATAATGCACTCTGGTAATCTCCAGAGAACAGGAAGTGGTGGGTGGTTGCTTAACAATTGTTGAAGTGTTCCCCTGTGATTTTCTGTAGCTCCATTCACGGAGACGTCATAGCGGTTACTGAATGTGCCCATTTCCTGGGTTCGAACAGTACACTGAATCATAAATTAACCAACTGATCATAGGTCAGAAATCCTCCAAATTTACTCCACTATTGGAGGTCAGAAACCCTCCAAACTTACTCTACTATTCCTATCGCCCATCTCCTCCCATTTATGATTGTATGACTGTAACTTGTTGCTGTATCCTTACAATTTATGTTGTTTCCTAGTATGATTTGATTGCTTATTTGTACCCTATGACTATCATTAAGTGTTGTACCTTATGATTCTTAACGAATGTATCTTTTCTTTTTATGTATACTGAAAGCGTATGCACCAATACAAATTCCTTGTGTTTCCAATCACACGTGGCCAATAAAGAATTCTAATTCTAATTCTAATATATGCTGCAAATAATGTTAAGTGAGCTCTGTTGATCGATGTTGTTTTGGGGAATGGCTTTTTATAATCTTGGACATTTGTTACTTGGATTGTAGTTCCAATTATTTTTAGTTTTAATTTTTGCACGCCACCCAGAGACATTGTTGTATAAGAGAAGCAGCCATATAAAGGATTTAATATAAATAAATCAAATAATGCAGCCATTGTGTTTTTAATTAAATGCAGTTAAAGCCTGTGTTGTGAACACAATCTCTAAGAAGAAGAAACCAGCTTATGAAACATGTAGAATTACATCCCTCAACTGGAAATGTCCTATGAATGTTCTTGGAAGATGAGTAAGAATTCTGGAATCTGCAGCATCAAGATTTCCAGATCCTGAAGGGATGCAAAATAAGGAAGCTCAATATGGATCATCATTATTCAAACCATCCCCAAAATACACATAACAAGTTTGTCGACAATCATCTCATACCCTGCAAAATGTTAATCAGAGCAAAATGTTAATTCTCACCATTCGGTTCCCATCTTCTCTTCATTTTCCTGTCAGCGTTCCAGAAAAGCCCCAACTCCAAGTAAAGACGCGGAAGCAAGCGTTTTCCAAAGTTCTCTTTACTAGAATAGGCAAACTGGGAAATCCCGAATCTGAAAAGCCCGGGTTTTCCTTCAGTAAGTCAAAGCTCCCAAAACCATCCCCTTTCCCCCCCCAGTCGATCACATGCTCCAATCAACGTCCGTTCCATCTCGATCCAGTCCCCTGACCACTCCTTCTCCAGATGCGGGATCGCCCTGACCTTGACTGACAGGAAGAATGCTATTATGTCTACTAACAACCCCTCTCCTTAATCCCCCCATCCTACTTTCCCAAACATGAGAAGGTGGCATCATTGAAGCTTCCGGCCTACTATGGCTTCCAAAGCTGACACTTCCATTTGTCCATAAAATCAGATGCCTCTATTGTCTCCAAGAAATCATTGACTCAATCAAAAAAATTATTTAATTTTATTAAAACTCCAAAATTAATGTGAGCAAGAAGATCAAATGCAAATCTCTCTCTTTAGTCATCTACAAAATGTTTTGGGGTACTCCAAATCTTTTGCAAAACATGCTTAATTAGATCCTTTAAGATTCTCTCTGGTTAGTTTTAACTTTGGTCAGATTTCTGTGGTTTGGCATTTTGTACAAACCCTATTTGCTTGGTTGGTTTACAAGTCAGCGTTTTTTTAAGATCTCAGAATAGGTGCAATTCAAAAACTAAATTAAAAATATTAGGTTAAGTAAAAGCCAGGGAGCTAAAACAGGAACATATTGATTTCTATTTTTATTGCCTACATTTTGAAGCCAGGTTTCTAGATGAAAAATATCTAATATGATGTAAATGTAAGTCCATGTAATACAACGCTAATCTAACACAAAATATATGCAAGCAAATGATCAGAGATGTTGATTAAGCATCAATAAAGATTTTAAAACATATTTACAGTAGGAAACCAATCATTGAACCATGGAATAATGGAGTTGCTAAAGGATAGAAAACTCAAAAATAGACAAATTTTTACAATATCTAATACTTCACATATTAACGGCAGCAAGGATTACTGTCGCACAGGGATGGAAAGAAAATAATGTACCAGGAGAGGAAACAGTAATTCGAAAAATTCTACAATGTGCAGAAATTGATAAGATGACGCTGGAAATTAAGGAAAGGAAGAGTCGGAATATTATTGAGTGTGGAATAAACTATATGATTGGTTAGAAGAAAGAAATCAAAATAACAATTCAGAATGTTAATTTAACTGGGTTAAAACCAGTAAGTGTAAATTGCTGAACAGTGTCAACCAGATAATGATGGTTTTGTAAATAGATACTAATGTAAATTATAAGTACGTAGATGAAAGATTGAATAAAAATAGAGAATACATATCCATGTCCATACAGTAAGCTGTAAAATAATATATGATGTTATGTTATGTTTGTTACATGTTTTTAAGATATTTTTGTTTTTTGTTTGTTGTATTTTTCTTTACTTTGTTTTTAAAACTTAAAAACTCAATAATTTTTTTTTTAAAAAGAAGAGGATAGAAAAGTAGCACAGAAGTTGAATGAATGTTTTGCTTGTCTTCATGTGGACGACACAAGACACGCATCTATACCTCAGCTGGTTTCTTCAGAAGGAAGATTAGACATTTTGACACAAAGTGAGATACAGTTTTTTTGAATGTAGCTAAGTTTACTAAATTAGGCAGATTCTGGGTACCCATTATGATTTCACCATTAATTGCAGTGGTGGGATCCCACCACTGCAACCGGTTCTGTGGGCGTGACTTGGTGGGCATGGCAAGGGAAGGATACTGTAAAATCTCCATTCCCTCCCCACTTCAGGGGAAGGTTACTGCAAAATCCCCATTTCTTCCCGATCAGCTGGGACTTGGGAGGCAGAGAATAGATGGGGGTGGGGCCAATCAGAGGTGGTATTTACTGGTTCTCCAAACTACTCAAAATTTCCGCTACCGGTTCTCCAGAACTGGTCAGAACCTGTTGAATACCACCTCTGATCAATTGTAATACTATGTCCTGTCCTGTCCTGTCCTGTCCTGTCCTGCTCTGTTCTGTTCTGTTTTGTTAGGTTTTATTCCAATATTTAACTTTGATTTTGGTCTGTGACCATAGTAAAGGTTGATTTAAAATTGCGACAAAAAGAAGGAACAAAACATGTCATACATCAAATTAACAAACTAAAACCAAGTTCTCTGAGACCAGATAACATCCTCCAAAGAATTTTTGAAGAACTGTAATATGAAATTGATGTTCTTTTCACAAAAATATATAACCTATCTAGTTTTAAAATCTGTTTCCCGGGATTGGAAAATCAACTCTGTGACTGTTCTTTTTCTTTTAAAGGGATTAGGTAACATTAAAAGAAACTCTGGGCTACTTTAGTTAACAACAGTTCTTGGGAAAGTGGCTAAAAATATTATGGAAGAGAAAATAATGATAATTCCTAAACAATTTTGCTGGAAAGGAATTAATATGGCTTCTGAAAATGTAAGTTTTGACTTACAACTTCTAGACTTGTTGAGGTTGGCAACAAGTGTGTAGACAAGGGTGACACAACAGCTCTTATTTACAGGTAGTCTTCGACTTACGACCACAATTGAACCCAAAATTTCTGTTGCTAAGCAAGACAATTGTTATAATGAATTTTGCCCCATTTTATCGCCTTTCTTGCTACCATTGATAAGTGAATCACTGCAAGAGTTAAATTAGTAACAGGGTTGTGAAGTGAATCTGGCTTCCCTATTGACTTGGCTTGTCAGATAACCTTTTGTGTCAAGGTGATCACATGATCCCAGGACTCTGCATCTGTCATAAGTATGAATCACTTGCCACACATCTGAATTTTGATCATGTGACCATGGGGATGCTGCAATGGTCATAAGTGTGAAAAACGGTCATAAGTCACTTTTTTCAGTGCTGTTGTAACTTCGAATGATCATTAAATGAATTGTTATAAGTGGAGGACTACCTGTACTTCCAAAATGCTTTTGACTTCAAAAGTTTCCTTGAGTTTCCAATTGAGTTTCGTCAACAAACTCAATGTCACGGAATAAGTGGATAAGCAATTTGAGCTAACACCAGAAAAACAGAGCAGAAATAAAAGTGAATTTCTGAAGAGGCACTTGCGTTGGGATCAAGATTTTTCAGCTTGAAGATGTATGGTTTAATTGAGGATGAGCACTGAAGTGACCATATCAATGGACAATACCAACTGTTGTTGAGTGGTTAAATCAAAAAGAGATAATGAAAAGCTTTTAAAGGATCTTCAAAATGGCAACAGTAAGTCAAAGTTACCACAAGTAAAGTGAAGTAAGATGAAATAACAATTCCAAATGTTACATTAAGAGGATCTGGACCAGAGGTGGGTTTTAGCAGGTTCTGCCCAGTTCTGGAGAACCGGTAGCAGAAATTTTGAGTAGTTTGGAGAACCGGTAAATACCACCTCTGACTGGCCCCACCCCCATCTATTCTCTACCTCCCAAGTCCCAGATGATCGGGAGGAAATGGGGATTTTACAGTATCCCTCCCCTGCCACACCCACCAAACCATGCCACGCCCACCAAGCCACACCCACAAAACTGGTAGTAAACATTTTTGAAACCCACCACTGATCTGGACCAGGAAAAAAATGTTGCTGTCACTGTTTCTGGGTGTTATCATAAAAGAGGACCTGACCTGGGGCGCTCACATTGCAGCGCTGGTCAAAAGGGCCCAGCAGAGATTATAGTACCTGAGACTTCTCAGGAAATAACAACTGAATGAAAAACTGCTGGTGGCCTTCTACCGCTGCACCATAGAGGGTATTTTAATTTACTGCACCTGTGTATGGTTTGCCAATTGCACAGTGGCAGATAGGACAGCATTCCAGAGGGTTAACATCAGAGGATCATTGCCTTAAGAAAGTCCAAAATGTTCTTAAATATCCATCTCATCCTGGGCACCCTTTTTTTTTGAACTATTACCATCTGGCTGATGGTACCGGATAATAAAAACAAGGAGAAATAGGCTGAAAAACAACTTCTATCTCAGAGCAGTAACTATATTGAATTCTATTGTATAGTGCAATATTAATGGTTTTCAATTCAGTTGTATGGAATGTGAAGGGTGTGTGTTTGTCTTTTATTTTTATAGTTATGTATCACTGAAGATGGCATTTAATTTCATTGTATGAGGTGCAATGACAATAAAGTAAACTAAGCTAAACTGTAACACCAACATCCACAGTGAGCATTCAGTGTGCAGCTAATTTTTTTTTTTTAAAATACATGCTTGGAATCATTAGTTGCACAGTTCAAAATAGAACTTCAAGTGTAATTAGGCCTGTTATGAATCTATGGCAAGATTGCCACTGCTGTATAATATATAGCCCTTGCCATCACATCTTAAAAAGAAGATAGAGATAGGAAAGCTGCAAAAAAGGGGCAGAGAGATATCATAATATTTAAAATCAAAATTACTGGCTAAAATTAAATGCATGCGGATGCAGATTGCAGCATTCTCCACCATCTATCGTTCTCATCTTTCCTATTACCTATTTCCTTATCTTCTTACGACTATAACTTTGTTGCTTGTATCTTATAATTTATATTGCTTTGTTTAATATCCTATCATAGTATGATTTATGTTGATTGATTATTTAGTATCCTATCACTATCACTATCACTGTTGTATCTTATGATTTATGATGAATGTATTTTTATTATGATGATGATCATGATTGATCACTTGTTGCTTCTATGTACAGTGAGAGCTTAGGCACTGGAGACAAATTCCTTGTGTGTCCAATCACACTTGGCCAATAAAGAACTCTATTCTACTAAGTCAAGGATAGCCAGTAACGATGGCTTTATTAAAAGGGGATTGAATTAGTTTATGGAAGATCAGATGGCTATTTCTTACCTCTTTTAATATTGCCTTCTGGGGAGTGACAACAGAAGGAATCCATCACCCTCCAGTCTTGATTTGAGAACTTCCTGAATGTAAAGTTGGCTACACCACACAGAACACTTATGACCTGATTCAACAGACTTCTCCTTATGTTTTGGTTATAAAAATATTTGTTCTTAGTCCCAAGCTATTCATTCAGATAACTATGGAGCTTCTCAGTCATCCAGGTCATGGTTGTCCCAAAGGTGCTTTTCCAAAAATAAACTGCACTTTCTTGGGTTTTGTTTTGTTTTTTGAAAACGAAGAAGCTTCTTGGATGAGTAGTGAAACGTTTTCAAAGAAAAAAACCTAAGAAAGTCCAGTTTATTTTTGGAAAAGCACCTTTGGAACATTCAGTCAGATAGGCTTCCCAAGATGCCTCTGTCGACAAGAGAAGATGATTGATTGATTGGCTTATTTATTTATTTATTTAATGTGCTCTCAAGAAAAAAGTGGAATGTACCTTGGTTATGGATAGATCTCCCACGTGCCTTTTATTCAGGGCAAGCTATCCCAAGATAGTTCCTCCATGATTGATTGATTGATTGATTTTATTTAATTCATTTAAATAAATATTTATTTAATTCAATTCAATTTATTTAATTCAATTAAATAAATATTTATTTAATTCATTTAAATAAATGAATTCCCAAGATGCCTCTGTCGACAAGAGAAGATGATTGATTGATTGACTTATTTATTTATTTATTTAATGTGCTCTCAAGGAAAAAGTGGAATGCCACCTTGGTTGTGGATAGATCTCCCACCTGCCTTTAATTGAAGACAAGCTATCCCAAAATAGCTCCTCCATGAACACGAGGGCTTCCTTTGGCAAGCATCATCAAAAAGAACTTTTTGCTTAAGTGTACTCGAGTTCTAAATGATCTTCCTGGATCCTTGGAACAACTATGAAAGATGGATCTTCACCAGGTCTCAGTCATGCTGACGGACTGCGTCAAGAAAACCATTGGCTCCAGCTCAGCGTGGCAAAGCTGGGATGCAAAAAAACAGTTTGTAACAATGCTAGCCTTGGATGGCTTGGAAGATATGCAAAATCTCGCGTGTATTCAGAAAACGGTGTCCCCAGATTACACTGTGAAAGTCCTGGATATTTGATTTTACAATGATTACATTTCTTGTCAATACAGTATTTAAATATGGAAGGCATAGAAGTAGTCCTCAACTTACGACCACAGTTGGGATCAGAATTTCAGCTGCTAAGAAAGCTAGTCATGCCCAATTTCCCCTTTTTTTGCCATCTTTGTTAAGCAAATCACTGCAGTTGTAACGTGCATCACGAATCCAGTTTCTCCCGTTGACTTTGCTTCTTGGATGCCAGCTGATGATCACACAACTCTGGGATGCTGCAGGCAATATAGGAGGGTTGTCAAGTGTCCAAATGTTGATCACCTGACTGTGAGGTGCTGCAACAGTCATAAGCGTGAGGACCGGTTTTAAGTCATTTTATTGTAACTTCCCGTAGTCATTAAACAAATAGTTATAAGTAGAAGGCTACCTGTATTTAGAACCCCTAGTACAGTGATGGCGAATCTTTTTGCCGTCGCGTGCCAAAAGCAGGGGGAGTGCGGGGGGGTCACTTGTGCACGTGCCCATACCCATAATTCAATGTGCCATGTCCCCCGCACATGCGTGCATGACCCCCCCGCGCTCCCCCCAGCTTTTGGCACATGATGGCACGGTGGGCCCGGTAGGCCCGTTTTTTGCCCTCCCCAGGCTCCATAGGCTTTCTTGGAGCCTGGGGAGGGCAAAAACGGCCTTTCCCACCCACCCCCGGAGGCGGGAAACAGCCCGTTTGCCGACTTCTGGTGGGACTAGAAGGCCCGTTTTTTGCTCTCCCCAGGCTCCGGAGGCATTCTAGGAGCCTGGGGAGGGCGAAAATGGCCTTCCCCCCTCTGAGGCCGTCTGGAGGCCAGAAACAGCCTGTTTCCTGACTTCCAGTGGGCCCGGAAGGCCTGAAAATCAGCCGGCCAGCGCGCACATGCATGCTGGAGCTGAACTAGGGCAACGCTCGTGTGCCCACCGATATGGCTCCGCGTGCCACCTGTGGCACGTGTGCCATAGGCTCGCCATCACAGCCCTAGTATGACCATCACAGGTGAGGGGAGAAAGGACAGCTTTTGCGTTTGAAGGCCTGACAGAAGAATTGTGTGTGGTGTTGTGAATTTTATCATGTACCCAGCAGATTTTAGTATTTACTATCTAGCACAGTGTCCCAAAAGTGCTTTTTTCCCCCCCATCATCCAGTCAGAGCTGAAGAAGCTTCTAGGATGAGAAGCGAAAGGTCTTCAAGGAAAAACCAGAAAAAAGCACCTTTGGGACAACCATGACCTGGATGGCTGAGAATCTCCATAGACATCTAGCACAGTGGCTCTCAACCTTTTCTTCACTGCAGAACCCCTTTAAATATCCTTTGTGGCCAGGGACCCCCAAGACTTAACTCAAGATTTAAATCATAAATCATTTCTTCAAGCCTTCGGGGACTCCCCTGTGATGTGGGGCGTGCATAAGCGCACCAGCGTGTCTTACCGTCCCTGTCTTAATGTTTTCTCTTATTCGTATCCTTTTCATGTATTTATTATTATGTTTACACTTGTATCTGTCATAAAATACATGCTTCATGAAAAAAATAAAATTAAAAAATAAAATCTCCCCCCCACACACACACCCCTTTAGAACCACTGATCTAGCACTAACGGGTGCTTACTCCTCAGAGGAAACACAACACGTGAAACACACCACCTCCCCCAACCTGATCCTTTCCAGGTGTGAGTAGGACTACAAGCCCCACCAGAGCCAGAGTGCCTGTGGATGGCATATGAGAATTGTGGAAGGCACGTGTTTGCTCAAGGGTCTGTGGAATGGGAGAGCTACGGTGGCTGGCGGGACTGGAAGGGGTCAATGCATGGATTCCATGCAACGGAGGTGCAGGAAGAGACAGTCGTCGGCTATTACGGATTAGAGAAGGCCCGTCGGATTCTACGGAGCAGAAAGTCCTCGTCGGTCTCCGGGGATCTTCTGGGGGGGGGGGGGAGTGGGGGGTGTCCAGAACCGAAGAGCCCTGAAAATAATAGGAAACATCTCAAATGAAACATTTGCGACAGAGCAACTCCTCCCTTCCTGTCTTCACCGCCCGCCTAACCAGCCTTCCACCCCCCCCACCCCCGCGCCGCATTTGTCTGCTGCCCGCCCCGCCCCGCCCCTTTTCATTGTCCTCCCCTTCTGTTTATACACAAAGACCCCCATCCTCCCCCTTTTCCTCTTTCTTCCCGTCTCGGGTTCCGTCCTCCGTTCGCTTTCGATCTTTCCTCCCCTTCACATTCCCTCCTTCCTTCTCTCTCCCTCCCTCCCTCCCTCTCTCTTTCTCTCTCTCTCTCTCTCCCGTCTCCCTTCTCCTCTGAAGGGATTTTAGCAGCCGGGCGGAGGTGGAGCTCGGCGGCAGAGGATTAGAAGTGGATGCGCTCAGAGACCGGCAGAGATTTCCCCCACCCACCCCGTCGCCCGCCAGCCCTCTCCGCCGTCGTGTGCCCTCGCCTCGCCTCCCGAACGCGTCTTCTTGGAAAGCAGCCGAAGAAAGAAGAAGGAAAGGAAAAGGATCGGAGCGCCCCAACCCTTCACCTCCAGCAAGAACCCTGACTCAGATCCGCCTAGATCCCTCCCTTCCTTTGGACTGGGGGAGGAAAAGAAAAAAAGGAAGAGAAAGCGAGGCGGCTGGAAAAAAAAAATCCCCTCCATTCCGAGCCAACGGACCGGCTGGAGCCAGACGAGCTTCCTCCAAGCCATGGACCAAGCGAAGGATCTTCTAGTCTCTCGCCTGCCTCGGGCTTCCAAGATCCAGCTGGCTTGAAAAGCGTACGTATAAGAGAGAGATCCATTACTTTGCTTCCTGGTTCGAGGGATCGGGGGATTCCTTGGAGGCTGGGAGGAATCGACGACCCAGTTGGGGTTCTTCTCAGATGGTGTGGGGAGGGGATCCCCATCTGATCAGCCTCCAGATCCCGTCTGATTTTCCTCTGGATCTTTGAAGCATTCCGCGGGAAGTGGAGGAAAAGAAAGGGTCTTTTTTGGATCTCCCTCTCCTGGATGTACAGTACACGTGTTGCTCCCTTTCTGACGTTTCTACGGATCCAGCTCTAATTCTCCGGAAAAGAACTAACCCAGCTCCTCAAAGCGTTGCTTTTTTTTTTTTCATCTGCATCACTTTTGTATATCTGAGGACTGTGGGACACGTTTAACTAAGAAGATTATTTTAAGGCTTCTTTTCCAAATTCCTGGAGGTATCAGTTCTTGGAAGTCTCTGGATGTACACAATTCTTTTTCAGGGAAAATTACCAAGCAGCATTAATTTTTTGGGCTCCTAGATTCTAAGTGAACTCATCGTCTGGTTAGATGTCTTGCCTTTCCACAATATAAAAGTTGGATTGTGGTACCAAAACGTACTTTGGTGTTGCCATTTGTTCCATCAGTTGCTTTTGTAGGCTTTTGAACAGCTGGAATTAACGTGAAATTCTGACGCTTGGATTCCGGTAATTTTGAATTATATTTATCTTATTGGCCTTTCTGTCTATCACAAGCCCCTTCCTGTCCAACTTTGGGGGTTTCCTTGGACCAACCCAGAATTTATTTTCTTTAATAACATTCAATTTCATCCTAATTTGCTTTTTAAAATTCTAACGTTTATCACTGTTGCTACATTTCTTGTAAAATTCATCAAAATCTGCTGATTTGCCAGTTACGGGTTCTCGAAAACCACCTCCCAGTCTAGTTTCAGACTAAAGACATGTCCGCGATCACTCTAGAGATCTGTGCAAACATTTGTGTCTGAAGCACCAATTTTACTTAAACAGATCACGAGAAGGGGAAATCCACTCTATTCCTCCCGGATCACCTTTGTTTGCAATCAGATTCCCTCTCTGGGGTGAAAAGCCTTCACTATACTCTTGCTGCAATCCTGTACACCCCTTGCCTGTAAGTAATTCTCGCTGCATGCTTATTTCTGAGCTGATGGCATAAAACTGCTCTGTAAATAAACCTGCCCCATTGTCATCCTCTTGCAATGTCCCTCGCCTCTTCCGTATCACTACACAAGGCTTTTTTTAAAAAAATCTAGATTGCTTACTCAGGCACAACTATGTTCCTTGCATTCTTTTTTTTTATTAACAGCCATTAAGAAAGGTTAGATTAGAACACCGATAGTAACACAAAAACACATGGAAGGAAGCTGTTTTTTAAAATCCCCCTTAGTTCCTCTTCTCCTTTTTCATGCTCTTCCACTCTTTAACTGCCCTTGCACTAGCCATCAAGATGGGGGTCAAATCTTGTAAACAAACCTAATCTTTGCCTTGCAAGGATGCCTGGATTCCTTGTGTAAAGAGCCCCCTGTGTAGAACTGTCACCTCCCCAACACACCAGAGACAGTGTGTGTGACATGAGTTGGAAAGAGTGAGCGGATGAAGAGAGGGAGGAGGAAGGAGGAAAAACATCAAAGGTTGAGCCTGAAGGAAGCCTTTTATCTCTCTCTCTCTCTCTCTCTCTCCTTCCCGCCCTCCCTTTCTCTTTCTCTCTCTTTCTCTTTCTCTCCCCTCTCTCTTTCTCGTAGCTAAAGGGACTTAATTTTGCAATATCTTCTGACAGATCATCTTCCTCTTCCTGATCCTTTAAGCTACTCTTTCCCCTTTTCTTTCTTCTGGATGTATTCCTCGTACTCTCCCACCTTTCCTTCTCCTTTTCCAATCCAGTTCTCTCTCATTCCACCTCCATCTGTCACTTCCTACCATTTTTATTTCTGGAGCCTCCATTTTCTGTTACTCTAATACTGTCTTTCTTCTCCTTTCCAAACGTTGCCCATTTCTCTAAACCCCCTTCTACTCGTTTCCAAGTCCGTTCCAGATCCTCTTCTTTCTCTTTCTTCACTCCCCTTTTTATTCCATTTTTTCCCTTGCCTCTTTTGTTTTTGTGTTGCTTTTCGTGTTAAGTTGCTCTACCAAGCCCCTTTCCCCCTCCTCTGTTTTCCCTTGCTTTGTACCTTCTCGCTCCTTGAACATCCCACCAAATCTTTTCTTTTCTTTTTTTTCCCACTCCTTTCCCCCCCTCCCCCCCAGATTTCCCTCTTGTTTCCTGCTATCTCACACCTCCAGCAAAGATGTCTTCAACTCCTCCACTGCCAGAATGGAAACTTCAGTTGCTGGAGCGTCGGCGAAAGGAGGAAGAGGAGGCTCGGCGGCGGGAACAGGAGCAGCAAGACCGCATGGCTAAGATGCCAGCTTGGAAACGGGAAATCATTGAACGACGCCGGGCCAAACAAGGTTCAAGCACTTCTTTTTCTGAACCAAGCGGACCAGGGGAAACTGAGAGCGGCCCATCCTCCGTGCCTGCTGCAACATCATCCTACCAAGAGGGGGAGCCAGAGAGTTCTGTGCTACAGGAGAAGATTGGGCCAGTCCACCAAAATCCTTTCATTCAGCTAGAGAAGCGCCGCCATCATCATGAATCTGGCCCTCCAGAAAATGAACTTGCAAACACCAAAGCTAAACAAATAGCGGATCTGTGTGGTCAGATTCCAGGCGTCCGGACCCTGCGGGCAGACAATGTCATTATAATTGAAACAGCCCATGGGGCGCCACCGGCACAGCTGGCTACCGACCGCCACTCGGGAGAAGCCAAATCTGGCAGCATGGAGTCCCTCAATGAGTTGTTGGCCCGCCGTGGGGGCAGCGTGACTGAGATCCGTGCAGGGGAGGTCTTCATTGTCAAGTCGGCTTTGAGCCGCAGCGTGGAGGATCTCAATGCTGTGGGCCGAGCTGAGCATCGGGCATCGCTGCCAGAGCAGCGCCAAGGACGGGTGAGCAAACTGCTCAGCCGGTTCAGCCAAGAGGACGGTGGAGGGATGGTGATGCCATCGCCCCCGGTGAAGTCCCTCAGCACTGAGAATTTAACCGAAAGCAGCAGCTTTGGAGGAAAGAAGTCAGTCCATTCTCTGGCAGACCCCATCCCGGCCCGGCTGCCCTTTGTCAATCGCCTCCCCAGTCCTCCCTGTGACCTCCCCGGACTGACACCTCCAGGACCTTGCACTGTGGCATCTTATCGAAGCCAATTTGAAGCTAAATCAAGCAGTGGGGAGGGCTGGCCAGACAGTCCCCCAAGGCGCTCACCCACTGGGAAAAGATGGGGAAGGGAGGCTGTGTCCCCAGACAGAGGAGCCAGGATGGAAAGCAGTGATTTGGAGATGGCAGTGGAATGCCACTCGGCTGAGGATGATATCCAGGGCAAAGCCTTGGCCAACCTGCGCCTCCATTCCAGGAACTCCTTCATGGTTGTGCCACTGAGGGCTTCGGCCTCCCCTCCCCCAGAACCCAAACAGGAAGCCAGCCCTTCTCCTCCTTCAGCCAAGCCCCCAGTCCCCACTTCCTGCTCTTCACCCAGCTGTGAACAACTTCTCCCGGACGCTGTGGAGGAGCCGCCGCCCGAGGCTGAGGCCATGAGACGCAGCGGCAACAGCAAAATTAAGGAGGATATCAGAATGGGAGGCCTGAGCCGGGTCTCATCCCCCCATCCAGCAATGCAGCGTCGCAGTGGCAACACCATCACAATCAATCCTCGGAAGGCCCCTGTGTCACCTGTCACAGCTGTGGAGAATGGCATCGAGAGCTCCCCGCCAATGGCCACGATGCCCATGAAGAAGCGCTACCCCACAGTGGAGGAGATCCAGGTGATTGGAGGCTACCTCTCCCTGCAGAGATCGTGTCTTGCAAAGAACGACCGGCATCGGAAAAAGGTAGGTGATCCTCCAAGCCCTTCTGAAGACCAGCTTTGCAGCTGTTTGCATTTCGTAAACATCTGCACGTTCTAAGGCCTTTGGGCAGCCACAACTTTTTCAGGTGCTTGGTTTTCCTCTTTCACTTGCTATGCCCACCAAAATCACCATCCTGTGATTGCTATTACCTTTTCCTGCATTCTTGTTCCTTTATTCCTCTGACACTATTGGAGATATTTTTTACCTCAGAAAGTGAATATTTCTAGAACAATTCAATTTCTAGAAATTCTTGTTGCAGGATGCAGGATGCAGGATTTGGTTCAAAGCTGGTAACCAAACTACACTTTTGCCTTATTAGAACTTGATATTTTTTAATGTAATACAAAACTTTGGCTTCTGTAAGGCAGATCCCGAATTCCTCCCCTTTTTCAGATGAGCAAATGAAGCAAAGAAAATTGAATTTGTTCTTGGTTGGCACACAAGTTCAGGACATACAAGGCTTTAAATCCCTGTCTCAAACTCAGCGCTTTAGCCTACGGTCCCTGACTTTCCATTGACAATGCACTTGTAATACTAACCTTTCCTTTTATGCTAACTACAATAGTGCAATATATATATATATATTTGTCTGCTGAAAGGTCCTCAGGATACAGGGCAATTTCACACCCTGCTACACACAGTAAAACAATTAATCTCGAGTACCTCTGATCACTTGTTCTGCAGAGGTCAGTGAGGTTGCCTCCAAACTGAAGACTTGGAGATCTACCTCTTCAAGGATTTGGGAGGTTGCTGTTTTCTCTGAATGAGCTTTCCACACTAAGAACAAAGATGGAAGGAGCCACACAGAAAACCAACACCACCGTCCCAAAATTCCATGAATGATTAATTCTTCACCCAGTCACGCTTTCTTTTTCTTCCTCTGTGCTATATTGTCCCCAGTTGCTGTGTGTTTATCTCTTCCACACGGTCCTGCTTTTTAATTTCCTCCTTACCTTGAGTGGTCAGCAATGCTCAGAGGAAGACAGCTACATCCTGCGAATTGCATTAAGGTTTCCTAACATATGATTTAAAAAAAAACATGCTGGATTTGAGGCTTAAACCATAGTTCTCGGTAGGGATGCTTTTTTGTGCAAGTTGCAAAATACTCTTTGGAGCTTCCCTTGCACGTTTCAGGGTCCACACGATGCCTAATCAAAAGGAAATAACTAATATGGGCAGGTAGAATTATTTTATTCATTTGCAAATTAGTTTCGCAGGCCAATCTTTAATGTCCTTTAGACATGTGTGTCATTTATAGGCAGACCTCAGGAGTGGCACCTATAGGCCAGCTCCTTTGTTGTGTTGACTGCATTTTCCAAGCACACTTCCAGAATACAAATCTTTGCTTACTTCAAAGGGTGATCGATATCATGGTTGTAGTTAATATGCAACCACCTGTTCATCTGAAATTTCACCAGGTTTTGGCTGTGACCTCTTGAAAGCAATTCCTGCTAAAAAGTCATTTGTTCCTATTATGGAATGAGACATGAAGCACTTTACTGAACTTTAGCATCCATTCTCCAAATAATTTATTTATGGGGTATGTGTGCTACCAAATCCACAGATTCACAGTGGTTCATGGCGCATGAACAAACTAACAATATAACGTTATTAGTTAATTCTAAGCCAGTAACAAAATCATACAATAGTGGGAATCCCATGATTCACATAATGACGCTTAACCACTTTACCATTTTTTTCTGAGCGACATATACCTTACGTATTTGTATAAAATGATAGGATAGAATAGAGACATTATCTAAGAAAAGAAAAGTTTGCATTTCCCAAGGAGCCTGTCAGTTCCCAAGGTTTTTTTGAAGCTAAAATACTTTTTTTCAGCTAAATATGACATTTGAGCACAGATTTTCACCTATTCTGCTTAGAACCAAGCATTGGGGTGGAGACTGAGGACTAGAGAAACCCTGTTCACTGCTGAGCATGGCAGGATAAAGAAATTGTGAAGAAAGGTGATTTGACTTCCCCTAAACAGCGTCTCCGCTTAACTTTGCTTTCCTTCATCATCTGCTTTCTAAGTGCTTGCTTAGAAACTTTCTCAATTTTCAGAGGACAATATGCTAAAAATATGAGCAGAAGAATTAAACACCTGTGTACCATTACTTTCTATCGGCCAGTTCCCCCATTTAAGATCGTAACACTGCTGTAAAATGGTTGTTCCTAAACACAGCACATTATTGAGCGTTGTTTTTTCTCTCAAAGCATCTATGTGCAGATCAGGTGTGTATTTTTAGGATGATGTATGAACTGGGCCTGTTACCAATTTTCCTCCCCCCCCCCAAATGAAAGTGGAATGGCAGGAAACATGTGTAGGTGCCAGTTGGACCATTTAGTAAGAAGATTGATTGAGGTGTAGGGCTGGCAAAGCAGAAGTATATAAAAAGCCAGATGAGGAGAGAATGTAAAGAGGTCTCTAGAGTAAGTGATATAAAGACAGGAGAAGGCATGGTCAAAGCAATGAGCCAAGGAATAGCCTGTAGCAGCTATGCATTTATTTTTTAATGGAATAAGATCCACTATGAGACTTCCAGATAGAACATAAGATGGGAAATGCATTCTCTCGTTGAGGTTCCATTGTGACTTTGAGAGACAAAGGGATGTCTGGTAATTTGTACTCCATATCTGCAAAATTTATTTGGTGGAGTAAAGATCAGTCATAACTGGACATCGTATTAACTATCTGGAGATTATATTAGCATCAACAAAGGTTTCCTCAGTTTTCATCCAAGTCTGGTTGCCCTCCATTACTTGTACAGGAGAGACAGATCTCTATGGGGTTTTTTGGGGGATATGACATTCCCTCTAAAGCAGGGGTGTCAAACTCAAGGCCCGAATCTGGCCCGAAGGATGCTTAGATCTGGCCTGTGGGGACACTCTGGAAACAGTGAAGGACCGGCCCGCAGTGACTCTGCCAGCGAAAATGGAGCTCGGGAGGGCCGTGTGCAGCCCTCCCAACCTCCGTTTTCAGCTGCGATGGCCTCCTGCAGCCGTCTGCCACAGGGGTGGGTTCTACTTACCTTTACTACCAGTTCATAATGGGAGCACATATGTGCAGTTGCTTTACTTGCGCACATGTGCACATGCTTTTGCGCGTGCGCAGATCATCAGTTTTGACATCCGGGCAGGTGGGTAGAGCCTCCTGCCACTTTTACTACTGGTTCTAAAGAACCGGACAGAACTGGGAGCAACCCACTACTGCTCTGCCAGTGAAAATGGAGCTCGGGAGGGCCGCACGAGCTCCGTTTTTGCTGGCAGAGTGCTCAGACCACCACAGGCGCCCCCGACATGAGTGACATTGAGCTGACCCCTCTCCCCTGGTCACGCACACCCGGCCCCCAAGCTGAAACACAATCCTGATGTGGCCCTCGATGAAATCGATTTTGACACTCCTGCTCTAAAATGTCGTGTTTAGCAACCTAGGTCCAAGCATGTCCATTTGTCCTCTTCCTTGAGTATCAGTTTAACATACTTGAGCCTGAGGATCCAGAATTTGCTGCCCAGAGTTCAGTGTGTGAACTCTGACCAGTGACCAGTGTGGTCAGGCTGGCCTTGAGAACATCGTGGTACTGTTTGCACACACATTTCCACAGGCGTCTTAAGTCCTCCTCCACAAAAGCCTTTTCAACCTAGCAAGACTTACCCCATAGTCTCGGGTCACCAGATACGCCCCAAGCAGAATAGAGGAAGCCTGTTTTTTTCCTCCCCGTCCATCATAAGAAAGTTATTTAGTTAAATCATTAGCAATTGAAGGGATTTCTGAAGACTTTTTTGTTGTTGATTTCTGCAGCTGGCTTTAAAAATGCTGCTCGCTATCTAGCCCCTTGTTGTAAATCTCTTCCCCTCCCCCTTAGGCTTATAAACTGGGTTTCTTCTCAGTCCTTTCATGGCCAAGAAAATGGCATACATGGGTTGATGAATGAAGTCACTGGAATCAAGCAGGACCCAAAGGAAACTGCATTTATAAGCCATGATGATCAGTGAATGAAAAGGAGGTGGGGTGCTGGGAGTAACTAGCTAGCAATTTAACTAAATATAGCCCTTACGCAGATCTTTTGTCAGCTTTTCATTATCACTCATTAAGGAGAGCCCTTCTTCTGGTAATTAGTTACTGCTGGAACATGGGATTCTGTATATTATATTGCACTCAGCTAATAGCTGTAAATGGATTTGAAGATTCTTGACTTTTCAAAAGGAACTTTGGGCTTTATATTTAAAAGACAGAAGTGGTGGGGGAGAATGGTCATTTTAAAGAAGTACAATTAGGCATATTCCAAGCTAATGGCTCAGGGACTTGAGTATCTAAGAGACCACCTGTCAAGCACAGAAAATCAGAAGTTCAGATGAATAGGTTTACTGTATGCTGAAACTCTCTACAAGAATCTGAACTACTAACGATCAAAGTTGACGGTAGATAAGAGTCAATGGAATTCAAAGTGGGCTGGATTTTGATTGCTTGTGGGCACAAAGGTACTTGAGACTGATGACGTGTTTGACCCCTCCCTCAGGCTCAGGCTACATCAGCTTTCCACAACAGTTTTCTCCTATCCCACCCAAATAACTGGGAAGTACCCTCCTGATGGTCCTCCTAGTAGGAAGAATGTAAATTAAGAGCCCAGTGGTGCACATACTCTATAGTGGCCCCTCTTCTCTGGAAAAAGCTTGTTTCCTGGAACCATATGGTCCCCGCCCTCGTAAGCCTTCCAGAAGATGGTGAAATTGTGGCTCTTTCAGAGGGCCTTTGGGAGGATTGACAAATCATGATGCCTGTCATCCCTTTGAGGAAGACCAAATCGAGCAACAAGTACCACCAAGATTCCAAAAATTTCTGCTTTATTGTTGTAGGCTATATTAAAAGAATTTCGAAAGCCTGTTCAGAACCTTCAATATCCTCTTCTAAAGACAACAAGGTCAAGGCAGGGCTATTCTGAGTCTACTTTTCACATTTTCTACTTCCCAAGCTGCTATTTCTTCTTTCCCACTTCTCCCTCAAGGCCAGGGCTCAATTTCTTGAAACCATTGCCTCTCAAATTAATCATTTTTAGTGTTATAGTTTCATTAATGTTGGAAGAGCGGAAGCGCCAGGTGAGGGGGTGGGGGCAGATGGATCATTGCACAGAAAATGTATCTATGTGGTTGTTAGCAGTCGAAGCCAATTTGTGGGCCTATAATCAGTCTAATCATAAATTAATTTTGCATTTGTATCTTGTTAAACCCTCTAACGCTGCCTAGAGTCTGGCTGGTTTCAGATGCTTAGATAAATTTTAGAAATAAATTAAAAATAGAGTTACACTTGTAGCTACACCTACCCCATAGGTGTACACTTGTACACCTACCCCACAAGTAGGGCTTCAGATTGGCTAGAAAAGCATCTATTTAAGTTGCCATTGTCTTTGATATGTAAAAATCATCTTGGGAATGGTCCAGTGGTGGAATTCAATTTTTTTTTTACTACCGGTTCTGTGGGCGTGGCTTGGTGGGCGTGGCAGGGAAAGGATACTGCAAAATCCCCATTCCCACCCCACTCCTGGAGGAAGGAAACTGCAAAATCCCCATCCCCACCCCACTCCTGGAGGAAGGATATTGCAAAATCTCCATTCCCACCCCACTCTGGGTCCAGCCAGAGGTGGTATTTGCCGATTGTCCGAACTACTCAAAATTTCTGCTACTGGTTCTCCAGAACCGGTCAGAACCTGCTGAATAACACCCGTGGAAGGGTCATATATTGGTGATAGAGAGTGATATGTCGGAACAAAAACCTCTTTGCTAAGACCACAGCTATGGTTTATTGGTAAGGATCTGACTATCCCAAATGCATCTCACTGTCAAATGCAATCATCTCCAGACTGTTGCAGAGATGCAGAGTCCTGCACGCAGTCAGGAGAAAAAGAAAAGAAAACCCACAACAATGTTTTTCCTCATATCAGCCTATAGACAAGTATTGCATATTTACAGGCAGGATTCTCTGAATTCCAGCTAATCTTTGTTTGAAGAAATTCAGTGACTCACATTCCAGAGGTAAGAGACAGCTGCCAGATCCGTATTTTCTGCGAATTCTTCACTACCATAAATACATTTTACTTCTTCGTTCTTTACATCATAAATCATATGTAAAGAATGTAAAGTACAATTTTGCAATTCATAATCATATTAAAGGGGAAATTCAACCAGCCAAATCTTTTTTTTTTAACTTGCTGCAACAGGTACAATGTTGTAGAACAGAAACAGTAGCAGTGGGTAAAATTCCACTGCTGATGTAATTGAGGGTGTCAGAACTTGACAATCAAGCAAATGTAGTTTGATGTTTCATTTTTGGGACCTTGGGATTTCCAGTTAGTATCAATCAACAAAGGACCGAGGGATCATCCTGCTCCTGCTCTCTAACTGCAGCTTTGCTTGCCAGAGTCAGCAGATGAATGTTTTCACAGCAAAGGCATAAGAATGATCACCTGTTTGTACCTTCAGATTAAGCTTTATTAAAGAAAGGTAAAAAGTAATTGCTATTCAAGAAAAAAAAAAACAGGCAGCCGTTAGCCAGGACATTAGAGAATGCAATTCCTTTGTGTAGATCAGGGGTCAGCAACCTGCGGCTCTGGAGCTGCATGTGGCTCTTTCACCCCTCTGCTGCGGCTCCTTGTCATTCAAAATATGCATCATAACCAGCAATGTGGGACACATGCCGGCACATGATTTACTGAGCTTTTCAACCCCCGGTAGGCCAACCATGTATAAATCCAAGAAAAGAAAAGTTTCAGAAGAAAAACAGAATGTTTAATTCAACTATATATGCTAGTTTTGTGGCCGCTCAAGAAATAGTCAGGCACGGGAAGGGTTTTGTGGCTCCCGGTGTTTTCTTTTCTGTGGGAAACGGGTCAAAATGGCTCTTTGAGTGTTTAAGGTTGCAGACCCCTGGTGTAGATAGTGGAACTGTGAGGTTTTCTGATCACATTCCTGAGAATTCAGGTAATTGATACCTGAAGGAAGAAAATTTATATGATGTTGTCCTCACTGGTCTATCCCTATGATGGGTGAAGGGGTGTTTTTTTTTTTTTTTGGCTTGATTTGCTTTTTTTTTCTCCATGTAGTGGACTTGTGACACAATTGCTGTTTCAGGAAAAAATAAGTTCATTCTGGTATTTTAGATCATAGAACAGTGATGGCTAACCTTTTTGCCATCGTGTGCCAAAAGCATGGGGAGCGTGGGGGGGTCACGTGTACATGTGCCCACACCCATAATTCAATGCCCCCGTGCCTCGCCCCCACACATATGCGCGCCCCACACTCCCCTCACTTTTGGTACGCGACGGCAAAAAGGTTACCGGTGGGTCTGGTAGGCCTGTTTTTCAGCCTCCCCAGGCTCCAGAGGCTTTCTTGGAGCTTGGGGAGGGTGAAAACGGCCTTCCACACACCCCTCTAGAGGCACCTCCGCTGGGCCTGGAAGGCCCGAAAATCAGCTGACTGGTGCGCACATGTGCGCTGCAGTTGAGCTAGGGCAACACTCATGTCCCCACAGTTATGGCTCCACGTGCCACCTGTGGCACCCATGCCATAAGTTCTCCATCACGGTCGTAGAACAGAGAAATGAGAAAGAACCAGTCGTTAACAGTTGTGGCCAAAATGAAAGTTAGATTTCTTTAAAGGGAGACATGCTGCCATCAAGGATCAATCTCTGCTGCCGGACCTGGCTGCCACAAACTCTTGAGTTCAAATGGATTAATCTAATCCGTGGCTTACAACCATTTGTTTAGCAAACGTTTAAAGTTACAACAGCAGTGAAAAAAGTGACATGACAGTTTTTCACACTTAACGACCGTTGCAGCATCCCCATGGTCACATGGTCAAAATTCGGATGCTTGGCAACTGGTTCATATTTATGACCGTTTCAGTGCCCCCCCCGAGTCACGTGATCACCTTTTGTGAGCAAAGTCAAAGAGGAAGCCAGATTCACTTAACAACCGTGTTACTATTTTAACAACTGCGGTGATTCGCTTAACAACTCTGGCAAGAAAAGGTCGTAAAATGGGGCAAAACTCACTTAACTGTCTCGCTTAGCAAAATAAATTGTGGCTGTAAGTTGAGGACTACCTGTATTTATCATGCAGTTGGAATTGACCTGTTCACTCCCTCCTGTTCAGGCATTATTTTCCCATGTTCCGTTCTCATTATTCTGAGCATGCAAATGAAAAGAAGTTTCCTCTGCTTACAACTTTACTGTTGGCAGTGGAGAACCGAGTTCTGCATGAGATTGGTTTGAGGTAATGTACAAATTCAGGGTTGCCGGCAGATGTTGGCTTCCTGTAACAGACAATCAGGTTTTGAACATGGAAACTCCCTCTTCATTTGCTGCATGAGTAGCAGAGCCGAGGAGCAGATTACCACCTCTCTATGTTGAGCATAGAAACTTTTTAACTCCCTGCTAAGTGCATTCCTGGGATTGCTTCTGCATAATGGGTGATGTCTCCTGGATAGAATTTATTCCTGTAGCTTCAAGAAAAACAAATTCATAAAACAGAAAAAGGTGGAATTGAGCTGGTGGCTTTATTCTACTCTTTTGAGTGATCAGCCATTACATAGACCAGTCGTTCTCAACATTTTTCTACGCTACAGACCTTCTTTAAATGCCTTTTGTGGCCATGGACCCCCAAGACTTAACTCCAAGATTTAAAGCACTGGACTTAATGAATGCGGTTGAGAACCACTGGCATAGACTCTTGATCTCTTCTTCCCTTTGCCAATCAAGCTTTTTCATATTCCTTCGCTTTCATCTTTACATCAAAGGGACTTGTGCTGTAGAAGCACGGCTGGCTGGGGAATTCGTGGATTTGAAGTCCACAAGTCTTAAAGTTGCCAAGATTGGACACACTCTGGTTTAGAGCATTCCCCATAATGAGATTCTAACATACCTATTATGATTTATAAAGTCAACCTAGCAGCTTTGGAACATGAGTTGAAAAAAGGCCACGATTCTCTAGTGCAGAGAATGTTTATAGTTTGTCTGCTCTGGTATCAACTGATTGTTTTATAGATAAAGGCTTTCTCTTAATTTTATTATCATGCAATATCTTGTTCTTAATTTCTATATTTAGAACTCAGAATCTACCCAAGACCTTTTTCTGCTTTAGGCGTGAATGAAAAGAGGCTTCCTGCTTCCATCACATACACTAAAAAAATGTACAAGCCATTCGACCTTAACTATGAATTATTGCTTTTCATTAGATTTTCAAGGTAGTATCCATAGCTCTCTTGCCTCCAATCTCTTCCACCCAACGACAGCCTGAGCATTAAATTGTCCTGAGTTAATCTCTAGCCAGAAATGCATAGCTATGTTCTCAAACAGAACAAATAAAGCAGACTTAGACGTTTTATAGTCCCCGGGCAACATTCAGCCCTTTGGCTGTCCTTATCTGGTTCAGGTGGATTGCTTTTATTTTAAAAGATGATTACTAATTTTTTTTTTCAAATTGTGTGTGTGTGTATGTGTGAGTAAACATCTTCACAACCCTATTGGTTTGGTCCTCCACGACAGTCCTAGTTTCCCATGTGGCCCATTGGGAAAAATAATTGCCCACCCCTGGAACATAGGAAAAAAGCTATTGTATTGCTACCTGAGACAATCACCTCCCTTTAATGGAACTGTGAGTCTACTTGCTTCTCAAAATAATATCCATCATAGGAAGCAAGAGTTTTCCCCACAAAGATTGACAGGATTTCTGAGAACCCAAACACAGCTGATTATTTAAGGTTTAACAACCTTAAACTAAAGAGCCCCTTGATGCGGGTGAAGAAGGAGAGTGCAAAAGTTGGCTTGAAACTCAACATTAAGAAAACTAATGGCAAATCTAGACACCATTCTAAAAAGCAGAGACATCACCCTGCCAACAAAAGTACGTATAGTCAAGGCTTTGGTTTTCCCAGTTGCAATGTATAGCTGTGAAAGTTGGACCATAACAAAGGCTGAGCGCCAAAGAATTGAGGCCTTTGAACTATGGTGCCAGAGAAGACTCCTGCAAGTCCCTTGGACTGCAAGGCAATCAAACCAGTCAGTCCTAGAGGAGATCAACCCTGACTGCTCTTTAGAAGGCCAGATCCTGAAGATGAAACTCAAATACTTTGGTCACCTAATGAGAAGGAAGGACTCGTTGGAGAAGAGCCTAATGCTGGGAACGATTGAGGGCAAAAGAAGAACGGGACGACAGAGAATGAGGTGGCTGGATGGAGTCACTGAATCAGTCGGTGTGATCTTAAATGGACTCCAGAGGATGTTAGAGGACAGGAAGGCCTGGAGGAATGTTGTCCATGGGGTTGCGATGGGTCGGACACAACTTCGCAACTAACAACAACAGCAAACCTTAAATAAGCAATGCTTAGCAAGGAAAATTCTTGTCCTAATTGTGGTCATAAGCTGAGGACTACCTGTATGCATTCCATATTTAAACACTGTATTCCAGTATTATGAAACCAAACAAACAGGGTTTTCACACTGTGATCCATGGACACTGCTGTCTGGATAGATGCTACATTTTGAATATCTGGCAAGCCATCCAGAGGCAGCATTCGGCTAAACCATAATTTGCATCCTAGAGTCTCTACTTGTGACCTTCCCAACTGGCTTCTGACAAGCAAAAGTCAATGGGATAGGTCATTGACTTTTGTTAATGGATTGACATCAAAAGTCAATCCATTAAGCAATGGATTCACTTAATGACCATGTGATTCACTCAACAGCTGCAGTGATTTGCATAATAACTGTAACAAAAAAGGTTGGAAAATCGGGCATGACACCCCCCCCCACAGGCCCCATTAACATCTGTTCTTGAGTAGCCATTAAAGGGAAACAGAAGAGCCTAATTTTTGATATTCGTCCTGCCCCACCCTTGCCTTTTCCATCTCTCTTGTCTTATTCTGTCCAGTCTCTTTTGTGGCATTCCTTAGGAAAATTCCAGCCTTTTAATTCCCTCTTGGATTCTTTTTCCTTTTCTTCCTTCACAAATAGCCCTTTTATCTAGTTGCTTGCCCAAAGCAGCCAGCCTTCACTGGATTTCTCCCTCCTGCCTCCAGGCTGCATTTCATTGGCGTGAGCTGTCACCGCCTGGCTGGTGTCCAGAGCTGACACAACAACCTCTCAGAGGAAGCAAAGCCAGCTGACATCAGCTGAATGCAAGTCTTTGCCCGTTGGCCGCCTTCTTCCTCTTTTGAGCAAGCAAAGCGACGGAAATCCATGGGCTCTGACTTATGGCCTGGGCCGAAAACCCCAATCAGGAAAGACAACATTCAAGAGGATTTTTCAGAGGACCTGACCAGCTCACGTGCTAGGGGAAAAGTCAGCTCAGTGTGTTTAGCAAAGATGGAAAACGCATGAACAAGACATTGAGGGCCCTAGGAGGATCTCAGGAGGCTTTTAGTTAGCCATAAATCTTCATTAGCAGGTCATTTTGTTCTTCGAGATACTATCTCTCTGAGGAGCACTTCTGCTGGATTAAAACACCTATAGAGTTATGAGTCAGACCTGGACGAAGGATATAGGCTCACGTATGGAGAATTTCCGTGGAACTGCTGGGAATGGCATCTCCACTTCAGGGTGTGAATCATTTAAAGAGGAAGAACAAAAGTGGAATGCTGGAAGTCTTTTATATCATAGCAGCTAGTTGAGTTGCTTGTGAGGAAGGAAGGAAGGAAGGAGGGAAGGAGGGAAGGAAGGAACTGGAGATATGGTTGCCTTCATACCTGAGAAGGCTTTGAGTCATTCCTCAACTGCAGGGCAACGAAAGAGGGAATCAACCATACAAAAGAGCTTTGCACACTTCGTGTTTGGTGTCAGTGTCTCAAATACCCTAATTCTGGGCCTCGAGTAGGATAACCTAATGCAACAACTTCCATCATGACATTGTAGTGGGAGAAAGCAGCTGTTCCATGTATAGAACATGTTCCATTAGAATCTGAGACACATGCCAGCAACTTTAATTCTTTCCAAATCCAGAGCCACTTTCATCTCAAGAAGCAAACTTTGCATATTGTTTTTACTTTCATTAATTTACCTGACAGTTGTGTATTTGGGGTGGGAGTGGGAGTGTCTTCTCTCCTCAGCTGAATTGAACAGGTGGCCTGAGGCGATAAAACCAGAATGCATGGCATCTTCCCTGTTTTGATGCCTTCAAGTCAGCGTTTGCAGGGACTTTTATTCAAGATTTCCAAAGAGGCTCTTTCCTTAGGGCTGAGACAATGTGGCTGGCCCAATGTCATCCAACTAGCTTTGTGCCTAAAGCAGCACCTGTCTGTACTAACAGCACCAGTGATTTGGTAATATACATTCATGCAGCACTTATTACAATGGCCTGTAAAAATCCAGACAACCACCAGGTGATAGGAAAGTGCTACAGAAATATCTATTTGCTGCCGTCTAATGATCATTTCAGTTACTGCAACCCAGTAATCTCAATTCATGGTTGGTGAGCCAACCTTCAGCTATCTTCTTAATTTCCTCAGTACTATAGCAGCCTTTTAAAAGATTTTTTTTTTAAAAAATGCTCATTTTTCCTGGATAATACAGGCCTGTAGCTCATTATTAATTACAACATTACAAATTGTATGGGTTCTAAACTATTCAATCTTCACCAGATCTGTTCAGTATTGAGTCCCTCTGAGCTTGCAAGAGTTTATTTCTCAGGGGCTAAATTAGCACATCATATTTAGTTTGTTTGTTTTCACTGTAAATGAATAACTACATTACAGCCAGCTGGGTCCACACAGAATACCTGCCGCAGAAGGAAAGGTTGGAAGGAACTTTGAAAATTAGCTAATCCTGCTTAGTGTAAGACTGTAGGGTTATAGCATTCCCAAGAAAAGCCATTCTGCTTTTGTTTAATAGAATCATATGCAGGCGGTCTTCTACTTACAACCATTCATTTAGTGACATTCAAAGTTACAACAGCCCTGAAAAAATGAATTATAGATGTTCCTCCCCCTTAAGACTCTTGCAGCATCATGTGATCAAAATTCAGGTGCTTGGTAACCGGCATATATTTATAATGGTTGCAGCTTCCCAGGGTGATGTGATCACCATTTTTGCGACTTTGCCAGCCGACCATCTCCCAACCAAAGTCAAGAAGAAGCCAGATTTGCTTAACGACCATGTGATTCACTTAACAACTGCATCGTTTGCTTAACCACTGTGGCAAAAAGGAGATAAAATGGGGTGGTGATTTGTTTAACAGCCCCTTACTTAGCAGTGGAAATTCTGGTCCCAATTGTAGTTGTAAGCTGAGGACTATCTGTAATGTAAGGATATGGATAAACCACAGATTTAGGAGAAAAAAAAATTCAGTGGTTGGGTTCATATGCTAAGCAAAAGAACAAGCATCTCATATTATGGCTTATTACAATCTAGGAATTCACCCATTATGCTACTAGACATACTAGAGCTCTGATATACGACGGGCAGATGTAATTGCCACCAGAAAGGAGACCTTGAAGGACAGGAACTTCAGGTTGACCTCGCATAATAACATTGTTTGCATCTAACCCAGTGGTGAAATGTAAAATGTGTTACTACCGGTTCTGTGGGCGTGGCTTGGTGGTGGTGGGGTAATATGACTGATTAATACGACTTTAAAAAACTTTTAAAACCATTTTTTCTACAACCTCTTCGGCTGAAGAGGTTGTAAAAAAATGCTTTTAAAGCCTCTGACGATCCCAGCTGACTTGCCTGATCGGCAGAGGCTCTTTTTCCCTTTAAAAACATTTTTTCTATTACCTCTTTGGCCGAAGAGATTGTAGAAAAAATGCTTTTAAAAGCCTCTGATGATCCCAGCTGAGCCATGCGATCATCAGAGGCTTTTTTTTTTTACTTTTAAAAACATTTTTTCGGCCAAAGAGATTGTAGAAAAAATGCTTTTAAAAATTAAAAAAAAGCCTCTGATGATTGCGCGGCCCAGCTGGGCAGGGATTTTTGCTACCGGTTCTCCAAACCACCCACCTCCATCGCTACCGGATCAGGTGATCCGGTCCGAACCGGGAGCATTTCACCCCTGATCTAACCGCCCCAGTCTATGCAATTGCTTCACAGGTTAGGCTAGGGCTACAGATCTGGACTCCAACAATCCAGTTGATCAATAGATGGTTGTGAGGAGGACTCTTTACTGCCATCTAGTAGTTCTCCAGATGTTTACATGACAAATCTGCAGGGTATTTTTAAAACGGTTATCTATCCTGCTGTTCCAGCTTCAGATGTCATGCTTAGCCATGGAGAAATCACAGACTCCAATTAAAGGATCTTGTGAGAAAGGATGGAGGCAAGGCAACCCCATTAATCTTCTAAGTGGCTTAGTAGGTCATGTAGATATGTTCACTGAACTTGGCGTGATTTATTCTCAAGGAACCGTTACAGCTTATTATTTGCATAATAATATAATATAATTGCGGCTTATTTTTTGCCCTCATTATACCCATTCATACATCCAACATTGACAGAAAGCATTGGTGTGGCAGTGTAACTATCCCCAATGAGCATATTACACTTTACCAGACAAACATGTGTAACAATGCGATTTGAATCTCTCCTTTCTTTCTGGCACAGCCCTTCTATTGGCAGAGAATTCATCCAAAACCCCAGTAGATAAGGTAGTTTTCCTTCCTTTTTGTCTGGATAACTGTTTCTGCCAAGAGAGAATTCTTCTTTTTGTTCTGTAATTTCTTGGTTCTTAAGATGTTGGCTACTTCTCAACTTGGCCTGTTTCTTGCCAGGTTCTGACTAACCATGTGGCTGCTGAATGAGCACCGAGAGGGCCATTAGGGCATTTGGGTGATGGCATCCCTGTGACCGTTACTAACAGAGGCATGGTTCTTTTCACTTTTTCACGCTGTTGCAATCTCAGGGAGCTTTTTATCTGCAAAGGACTTGCTCTCTTGTAGAGGAATTTCATTCTTCGCCTCTGGATGCCATTCCCATTCCTCACTGCAAAAGATTTTCTAGGGTTTTAGCAGAAGAAAAGAAGAAAGGAAACCTTTTATGGCATATGCCTGTGCATTTCACAGCTGCTTGACACATAGAAATCTAACAAGGGAAGCTTTTTCCGACATTTAATTTTTAGCTTGGAAAAGCTCAACCCATTAACTTTCCTTTATTAGGTTGCAGATCAACATAAAGTAACGGGGCAAGCGCAAGACAAAATAAAGTTGACTGTTCTTTATTTTGGCACGAGCGGTTTTCTTTAAGCCCATAATGAGATAGTTTATGGCCTAGAAAATCTGTATTAGCCTTTTCATTTTTATTTTTTTTTGCAAGAGAGTAATACAGCTTTCAAATTTTTCCATCTTGATTTTGACTATTTCCCAATTTTAGGGTGCAGTACAAATATGCCTTATAAATATAGAGGAAGTCTCTTTCATATATCTTAGGACCTGGGTACCTACGAGACCGTCTTTTGCCACCAATAGCCTCTCACCGACCAGTTCGTTCTCACAGGGAGGGACTACTCAGGGTACCGTCAGTCAAATCATGCCGACTGGCGACTCCCAGGGGGAGGGCCTTCTCTGTGAGGGCTCCAACCCTTTGGAATGAACTGCCCCCGGAGATACGGAATATCCCTGATCTCCGTGCTTTCTGCCGTGCCCTCAAGACCCTGATGTTCCAACAGGCGGGGTTAAACATATGAACATGTGAATGATCTTTTAAAATGTACACCGCCTTGAGTCCTACGGGAGAAAGGCGGTATAGAAATATAATTAATAAATAAATAAATAAATAAATAAATCACATTTATATATATATGATATCAACATATATTACATACATATTCTGTATTGATATATAAATATGATCATGAGTGGTGTGGTGGCTTAATGATAAAGACACTCGCCTCCCACTAGGAGGGGTTGAGAGTTCAATCCGAGGTAGATGTTTCTCTCCTAGGAAGCAAAGAAAAAATATTTACTGCAAACTCCGTGTGGCGTTAGGAAGGGCATCCAGCCAGTAAATGCTTAGCTCCATCCAGTCACCCCGACTCTACCCCAAATTAAGGTCGTAAGAAGGGAGTTATATAAATATGATTGTATATCATTTCATATAGACACAGAACAAGGAGAGAGAGATACGGTAGGTAGGTAGGTAGGTAGGTAGGTAGGTAGATAGATAGATAGATAGATAGATAGATAGATAGATAGATAATATTTGGTAGCTTTACAAACATGAGGTTTAAGTGGCATCAGTGCAGAACAGTAGGTCAAGCTCTCCCACTCCTAAAAATAAGAGTTTAGCCCCTGTATTTCTCTTTTATAACCATCAGTAAATTTGGGTGGGTGAGGATAAAGAACCAGGGTAAAGATAATATTTGGCAAACAGGTTAGCCTTCTATGGTTGAATTTTTTTTGTGATGCTTCCAAATGGCAGGTATTGAATTAGATTCAGACTAGGACTGTAGTGGGGCAAAAACCTTTGATTACTCTAAAATAAAACTTAGCTGTAAAGGCATGGGAGATCACTCAGCTCTATCAAGGGAAACAGTGAAACTGAGATCCATGTTTAGTGGTCAGGCAATTATTCTGTGAGGAGAAGAAGGCAAGTTCAGTTTCTAGCACGTCCAAAAAATTGGAGTACAAAGTAGTTAAATTTATATTCATTAAATTTGGAGACTACTCATGTCATTCACAGAGTTCCATTGGGCACTTATCATATGATGAAGTGGCTTCATGCTGCTTTTTGGTTTGTGGCTTAGAGTAACGGGTGACACGGATAATGTTGACTGGCAAATCATGGTTTATATCTTAATATTATGTTATGAACCAGGCTAGTTCAACAAATGTGGCTGAGCATAATTTGTGAAGCCAAGCACTGTAATGGGTGAAATGCTCCCGGTTCGGACTGGATCACCCAAGCCGGTAGCAATGGCGGCGGGTGGTTCAGACAACCGGTAGCAAAGATCCCTGCCCCCCCCCCATGCCTAGCTGAGCCGCACGATCATCAGAGGCTTTTTTTTTACTTTTAAAAGCATTTTTTCTACAACCTCTTCTGTTGAAAAAAATGCTTTTAAAAGTAAAAAAAAAGCCTCTGATGATCGCGCGGCTCAGCTGGGATCGTCAGAGGCTTTTAAAAGCATTTTTTTTCTGCCAAAGAGGTTGTAGAAGAAAAAATGCCTTTAAAAGCCTCTGACGATCCCAGCTGAGTTGCCTGATCGTCAGAGGCTTTTAAAAGCATTTTTTTCCTGCAACCTCTTAAGGTTGTAGAAAAAATGCTTTTAAAAGTAAAAAAAAAAAGTTGGTTACGCCCACCCAATCACATTACCCCACCACCACCACCAAGCCACACCCACAGAACCAGTAGTAAGAAATTTTACATTTCACCAGTGCACTGTAAGGTAACATGGAGAACATACAATCAAAGGGACCTGAATGCTCATCATTATTGCAGAAATCTGCTATCTGGTTTTAGCCAAATGAGATGCTCCAAAGTCTTTGAAATCAACAGGTAAGAGGCCCAACATTTGCCTGACTTCATAGTACTCACAATTAGGCTGTAATGGGAAGCTTCTTCATTCATCCCAACGATGCTTTTTCAAGAGGCAACTGGACTTTGTTTTTCCTTGAAGATGTCTCTCTTCTCATCCAAGAAGCTTCTTCAGTTCTGACTTCTCATCCAATTCTTACCATTCTCATTCTTCAGAACTGAAGAAGCTTCCTGGATGAGAAGCGAAACGTCTTTAAGGAAAAAATTCTTGAAAAAGCAACTTTGGGACAACCATGACCTGGATGATTGAAAATCTCTATAGACCTTTCTTCATTTAAATCTGCTAATCCTAGGAATGTATAGATCCGTGATGGCGAACCTATGGCACGGGTGGCACATGGAGCCATATCTGTGGGTACGCGAGCTCAGCTCCGGCACACATGCGTGCGTCAGCCAGCTGATTTTCGGGCCTTCTGGGCCCACCAGAAATCAGGAAACACAGTTTCCGGCCTCCGGAGGGCCTCTGAGGAGGTGGGGAAGGCCGGTTTTGCCCTCCCCAGGCTCCTAGAAAGGCTCTGGAGCCTGGGGAGAGCAAATAATGGGCCTACCAGGCCCACCATGCCATCGTGTGCCAAAAGCGGGGGGAGCATGGGGGGGGCATGGCATATAGAATTATGGATGTGGACACGCGTGCGTGTGACCCCACCGCGCTCCCCCCGCTTTTGGCACGCGATGGCAAAAAGGTTAGTCATCACTGGTATAGATAGTCAACACCAGAAAAGCCCAGCTTCTGCAGGTATGTTCTTGCCTGAGAAAAAAAAATTACAGCTTGATTTAGAAGAAGCAAAAGGAAGCTTCCCTTAGCAGAAGCTGCTTGCTGTGTTTTTCCAAAGGAAGTCATTAACCAGTACTGAGGTATGAGTTGCCACAGTTACAGTAGAAGGCCTCTTTTCACTCTTCACCTCTCTACGCCAAATGCCTTTAAGCAACCACCCCATATATTCGGCTCACCTCCAATCCATCCCTTCTCCAATTGCCTGAACATGAGGAGCATTCTTGAGAAACATTCCTGTTATTAATTTGATATTTATTCCAGTGGTGAAATCTGAACCGGTTTACTACCGGTTCGCTGGTCGTGTATGCGTGACATGCGCCAAATGTGCACTGCACACACACGTACAGTGCACACCAAATGGAGGCTTGGGAAGGTAAGTAGAACAGCACAGGTGGGTGATCAGTTGTGGTACATGTGGGAACCTTTTTAAAAACTTTTTAAAAACATTTTTTACTACTGGCTCGGGCAAATAGGTAGTAAAAATGCTTTTAAAAAGTAAAAATAAAGGCTCCGACGATCACAGCTGTGCCGTGCAATTGCCGGAGCCTTTTTTAAAATTATTTTTTGAAAGCATTTTTTTTACTACCTATTCGCCTGAGCCAGTAGTAAAAAAAATGCTTTTAAAAGTTTTTAAAAAGGCTCCGACGATCGCAGCTATGCTGCGCGATCATCGGAACCTTTTTTTTTAACCTTTTAAAAGTATTTTTTTACTACCGGCTCGGGCGAATAGGTAGTAAAAAAAATGCTTTCAAAAAGTAAAAAAAAAAGGCTCCGGCAATTGCACGGCACAGCTGTGATCGTCGGAGCCTTTATTTTTACTTTTTAAAAGCATTTTTTACTACCTATTCACCCGAACCAGTAGTAAAAAGATGCCTAAAAAGTTAAAAAAAAAAAAAAGTTCCGACGATCAGCTGAGCAACGTGCGATCATTGGAATTTTTTAAAAACTTTTTAAAGCATTTTTAACTATCGGTTCTAGAGAACCAGTAGTAAAAAAATGCTAAAAAAGTTTTTTTAAAAAAAGTCTGATGATCACGCGTCACTCAACTGATCGTCGGAACTGTTTTTTTTTTTTACATTTTTTACTACCGGTTCAGGCGAACCGGCCAAACCGGTAGCATTTCACCCCTGATTTAATAGCCACATCAGAGTTCCAGAAGGCCTGCAGAAATATATGTTGGTGCAAAGGAAGGGATTCCAGATCCTGCAAGTCATTCCCATGAAAATTGAATTGGGTCTCACTTTTTCTATGTGTGTGAAAATGGATGTCTTTCACCAGATGTTGAGTTGCTAAATTGTTTTAGTATTAATTTCACTGTCAATTTTAATCTCTGCCATATTCTTTTGTTAAATTTTGTTAGCCACCTTGAACACTCGTTGAAATAGTGGGACATAAATGAAATAAACCATCTAGGGCTGACTCTGTTCAATCCAGAAAGGAATCTGCTGAGGAAAAGAATGATAATCTCCAACTGAGGCTGTGAGTGACCAACAGATTAACCTCAATTTGAAGTGATGCGATCTTGGTCTGGGCCTTTTTGCTTGCTTTTGTCTTGGAAAAATAGTTTTCGAAGAATTTATAAATCCGACATATAAACAGCGATTTTGTAAATAGCCTGTGCCAGATACCACATTCCAGGCATTTCTTCTTTATACATGATTAATAATTTGTTTTCAATTATTTTTATTTGATTTTCATCTGTTTGCAAAGCTAAATCACTTTTACGCTAAGGTAATTATGATGACTGATGTAGGCTGAAACATTTCTCCCTGCTTATAAGAACCCAGGCTCCTCAAAACCACATTAAAAACCAGGGGCTTTGTTCATATAGTTACGGCCATCGCTTTTGGGAGGCCTCGTCTTCACAATTGTCTCTGATGGTTGTCTCCCATATAGAGAGTCTGTCGCAGAAACATGAAACAGTCAAATCTGAATTAAAACCTACAATTTTATAGTTCAAATAACAGGCTAAACTGGGTTTAATTAAAGACAAGTCTATTTTTAATACACCTTCCCCAAACAAATCTAATTTTATGGCTGAATATGATGGCCTGAGTCGCATAATACGATGCGCAACACGGTGTGCTGAATGCTAAACCATCCAATACAATTTTTCCGCTAAAGGAGAGCCAATTCGGTCTAGTAGTGAAGGCACCAGGCTAGAAAGCAGGAAAAGGTAAGTTCAAGTCCCGCCTTAGTGATGAAAGTCGGCTGGGTGACTTTGGGCCAATCACCAGGAGACTGCGAGTTCTAGTCCCGCCTTAGCTATGAAAGCCATAGCTATGGCGCCTTAGCTATGAAAGCCATAGCTTTCTATGGGTGACTGTCGGCCAGATACTCTCCCTCCCAAATCATCTCACAGGACTGTTATTGTAGGAAAAATAGGAGGAGGAAGGTGTGTTGGATATGCTCACCGCCTTGAGTTATTTGTAAAATATAAATAAATATTATAAATAAGTAAATAAATAAATAATGTTTTTTTTACTGAATCCAGCCATTTGGGTGACAGTATCTGATAATCCAGTTGTGGGAGCAGGGGGACTCTGTGTAACTCACTAGAATCCTATCCTTTAGGAGTGCGTCAGGGTGTAAATGTTATAAAATAAATACAAATTTAAAAGTTTTGCTTTTTATCAGCATCACCTGTTTCTCCCTTTCTCAAGAAGCAATGGGTGGAAACTAATCAAGGAGAGAAGCAACCTAAAACTAAGGAGAAATTTCCGGATAGTTAGAACAATTAATCAGTGGAACAACTTATAATACTGCATAAGCAGTATTTTATAATACTGCATAAGCAGTATTTTAAATTTTAAATTTTAAATCTTATGGGGATTGGTTTTTTTAATTTGAGCCGAAATTTATTATTCTATTTTTAATTGTTCTTATTGTTTATATTATGTGTTTTTTAATTCCGGCTGTACACCGCCCTGAATCCTCAGGGAGAAGGGCGGTCTATAAATTTAATATAATAATAATAATAATAATAATAATAATAATAATAATAATAATAATAA
>WNWU01000011.1:715350-745214 GCA_012654045.1 Ptyas mucosa | reverse complement strand
AATAATAATAATAATAATAATAATAATAATAATAATAATAATAATAACTACTTGTCTCTAGGGGTTCTGAATGCTCAATCACTGGAAGTTTTTAAGAAGAGATTGGACAATCATTTGTCTGAAATGGTGCAGAGTTTTCTGCCTGAGCAGAGGGTTGGACTAGAAGACCTCCAAGGTGCCTTCCAACTCTGTTAATTTGTTATTATCCCTCAGACATTTGATGCCATCTTTCAGTGTCAACGTCCTTGTCCTAGAAAATGTTCTGGGACTCTTTGCAGTCCATTTTAATAGCTTCCTCTTTGGAGAAATATCGAGCATAGCCTGCTATTTTTGGCTGATTGCCTTCAAACAGTCTTAAGATAGAACGTGCCAGATCTCAGTGACTCCATTGCTAACTCTTTCTGACTATCCTATCTTCAGCATATATTTTTTTGCTCCTCTCTACATCCAGTTCCATCCAGTTTTGCTGCTCTATATCCAGTTCCATCTCAGGTTGTATCTTTCTAATCAGAAGAGACTCTCCTAAAAGCACAATTTATTTTCCCATTTTATGGCCAAAGAGGGGATTACTTGTTAATCAGAGTGCTTGGGAGTTGTCATCTTTCACCACTATTCTTTATCAGCTGTTTGCGGTGCCAATCTTTAGAGGTACTTGTGTTCAGCCTCAACTGGGAAAAATCTTTGCCAGCTGATTTACACACATCAAGTTTATTAAAACACAAGTATATTTTGAGCTGGGTTCCCCCCTCTCCCCCCAGAAAACTGGAAAGCCTTTCTGTAAATAATAATTTGGAAATGACATGCTTGCAAATGCTCTGGGACCAGACAAAGGAAGTATTTCTTCATCCCTGGCACATTTTGTTTAACTTCTTATCCAGCTGTTGAGGTAAACAGGCAATTGATTTGCTGCACAGGAAGTAAAGGGACAGATGGCTAACAAGGCTATCACTTGCACTCCTCCCTTTGCTTCCAAGGCATGTATCAGTGGGTTTCCTGATCTTTCCCTTTTACAGGAATTACATTATTTGCACAATGACATCATGGCACATGTGATGTCATCGTGGCTTGTACAAAACACTTATGTTGGGAAAGAAGCTGAGAGAAAATTCTGGGATGGGAGTCAGTGGGGTAACAAGGTAACTAATTCTTAATTCGGGCTTAATGTTTTTGTGGAAAACCTTTTGATTTGGGAATAGACATCATTTTGTTGCAGAAAAACTGTGGGAAGGAAGGAAGGAAGGAAGGAAGGAAGGAAGGAAGGAGCAAGTATCTGTACAGGTAGTCCTCTTCTGACAACCATTTATTTAGTGACGTGTTCGAAGTTACAGTGGCACTGAAAAAAGGGATTTACAACTGGTCTCACACTTTTGACTGCTGCAGCATCCTCACGATCACAGGATAAAAAATGGGCACTTTGTAACTGGCATGTGTTTACAACAGTTGCAATGCCCCGGGGTCATGTGATTGCCATTTGCGACTTTTCCAGCCTGCTTCCGACAAACCAAGTCAATGAGGGAAGTCGCATTTACTTAATGACGGCATGATTCACTGAACAACTGTAGTGTTTTGCCTAACAACCATGGCAAAAAAGGTCATAAAATCGCCTAACACCCGTCTTACTTAGCAATGGGAATTCTGATCCCAATTGTGATTGTACATTAAGGACTACCTGTAATTATATATACGTTTACCCCAGCAACTATTGACTATAAAATATTTTTACAAATATAAGCAGGAGAGAAGACTGCACAATCAGCGGGCCCTGGAATCCCATTTATTTTATTTTACTTAAAGGATTTATAAGGCCACCCAATTCTTGTGATTCTGGACCATCTCAAGTCTGGTATTGACGAAGGGCTTATATGCTGCTTTTCATAACATTTGTCCCTCTCTGGTGATCACCTGGGCCTTTCTTGGGCTGCATGGCCCCAAATCTCTCCCTGAGGTCTGTCTTGGAAAATGGGGGACGCTACAGATCCAGTATTTTTGAAGTGAAGCTGAATTCCAACTTGGTATTTTCTTAATTGGCAATAGCCGGTTTGTATCAGTGGTGGGTTTCAACATTTTTTACTACTGGTTCTGTGGGTGTGGCTTGGTGGGCGTGGCAGGGGAAGGATACTTTAAATCTCCATTCCCTCCCCAATCCAAGGGAAGGTTACTGAAAAATCCCCATTTCCTCCCGATCAGCTGGGACTTGGGAGGCAGAGAATAGATGGGGGTGGGGCCAGTCAGAATTTTTACTACTGGTTCTCCAAACTACTCAAAATTTCCTCTACCAGTTCTCCAGAACTGGTCAGAACCTGCTAAAACCCACCTCTGGTTTGTATCGTCAGCCGCATAAAGAGTCACATCAAATCCATAATTTTTACATTGCCCTTTTTTTAGTTTCCACTGGTACAGTCTATTATCTGAATCCAGTTGAGTTAATATATTCATGATTCCAAGGGATGATCTGCTGATTTCCAACTCTTAGCTTCCTCCTTGATTTCCTGCCCTTTGGAAATGACAGTCCTAGTCACAGTTGTACAATTTTACCTTCTGGGTAGCTCTTCTTCCTTCTGTCTCCTCGGTATTTTGTTTATTCTTTCGTCACAATGTATTAGGGCTGAGTGAGCAGAGTTGCACAAAGTAGCATGGAGAAAATGCAAAACAGCACATCCTGGGTGGTATGGCAGGCAGAGGGTGGGTGGGGGAGAGGCAATAGCACAATTGCACACTCTGGGTTGGGATTGCAACCACTGCTTTCCTGTTCTATTTCTTTCCCCATCGTGGCTTCATTTGTTCAACTGCGCAATTGTGTCTGAATCCTCAGAAGTCAACAAAGAAGACAGTCCCACAGTCAAAATTTTTATTCAATTCTTTTTTTATTCTGCTTCTGTATGGCTCACATTCTCTGATCTTCCTTTGGTGTATGGGTATCAGAGGTGGGTTTCAGCAGGTTCTGACCCGTTCTGGAGAACCGGTAGCGAAAATTTTGAGTAGTTTGGAGAACTGGTAAATACCACCTCTGACTGGCCCCGCCCCCATCTAGTCTTTGCCTTCCGAGTCCCAGCTGATCGGGAGGAAATGGGGATTTTGCAGTAACCTTCCCCTGGAGTGGGGAGGGAATGGAGATTTTACAGTATCCTTCTCCTGCCACGCCCACCAAGCCATGCCACAACTACCTAGCCACACCCACAGAACCAATAGTAAAACGTTTTGAAACCCACCACTGATGAGTATGTTTCAGGGATGAAATGCTACTGGTTCAGGCCGGTTCGCCTGGACCGGTAGTAAAAAATGCTTTAAAATGTTTTTAAAAAAAGAGTTGGCAACACCCACCCAGTCACATGACTCCCACCAAGCCACGCCCACAGAACTGGTAGGGAAAATTTTTGGATTTCACCACTGGTATGTTTGCTTTAAAGCTATATTTTTGAATACATGAAAAGAATAAGAGTAAAAGGGAATATTAGGACAGGGATGGTAGGCACGCTGGTGCACTTACAGACCTCTTAGGAATGGGGTGAAGTCAACAGTAGACAGTCTAAGGTTAAAGTTTTGGGGGTTTGGGAAAGAAACCACAGAGTCAGGTAGTGCATTCCAGGCATTGACCACTCTGTTACTGAAGTCATATTTTCTGCAATCGAGTTTGGAACGGTTTACCTTGAGTTTGTATCTATTGTGTGCTCGTGTATTGTTGTGGTTGAAGCTGAAGTAGTCATTGACAGAAAGGACATTGTGGCAGATAATTTTATGTATATCTATTTATGTGGGGTGCATGCCTTACCAACAGTATACATTTGGCTTTGCCTCTTAACCAGTAAGATAGGCAAAAAAATTTATCACTTCCATATTTATTTATTTATATCCTGCCATCATTATTTTTATAAACAACTCATACATACCTAATGTTCTTTCCTTCTCCTGTTTTCCCCACAACAACAACACTACTGTGAAGTGGGTTGGGTTGAGAGAGAATGATTGGCCCAAAGTCACTCAGCGGGTTTGTTTATATGCTTATAAAACCTATGCCTTGCTTATCACATCTCGAGAGACTATAGCCGGCCTGGGATGTAACAACAAGCTGGTTGAGAGTTGGTATGTTATTTTATTTCTTCATTTAATTTAAGGACATCATACAAGAAAATACCTTGCTGGATTATAGCAAAAAATTATCCATTTGATTGTGGGCGGCATATTTGGCAACAACCGTGTTAGTAACTTAGCAAGTCGAGTGATTCATTTAACAACTGTGGCAAGAAATGGAGTAAAAGTCATTTAACAACTGTCTTATACAACAACAGAAATGAATGTTGGGCTCAATTGTGGTCATAAATCGAGGGCTATCTACATACATATACATATGCATAGATACCAATTAACAATTTACAAAAAAACCCGCAGAAGAATCAAAGTGCAACAAACAGATAAAATAAATAGTATGTTACTGGCCACACTATACTGTATCTTGCATCTTCACCTAATCATAATGAAACTCTCAGGATGATATATGCACTCCTCTTTCTTTTTAGCTCTCAGAGCAGAGAGATGTAGATGTTCCTATTCTGTCATGCCCCTATCTGCAAGTTTTTACAAAACTTTGAACCCTATAGAGCAGTGCTTCTGAACCTTAGCCACTTGAAGATGTGCGGACTTCAATTCCCAGATTTCCCCAGATAGCCAGGCTGGCTGGGAAATTCTGGGAATTGAAGTCCCCACATCTTCAAGTGGCCAAGGTGTTCTGTCCCCATCTCCCACACTCACAAACATCCACCCCAAAGGGTTAAATAATTGTTCCAAAACAGTCAAAGGTTCGTTATCAAAACTTGGCAGCAACGCAGCAGCTGCCTGCAAGAGCTTTTATTCCAAGAAGGAGGGGTTGTTCCTCCACCAGATAACACAAAAATACAGACAGTTTGAAGTAGTCCAGTAACAGAAACCCACAACAGATGAGGCGTTGTTCGTCCAGAAGTGCAAGTGACTCGCCAGAGTTTTTGCTTTGTCCGTCACAGAGCTGGAATGGCCATCACCCTCCCTTATATAGCCTGTGGGGTGTGGTCCAGTGACTCAGCTCAATCTCTGGCACGCCTCCTCATCTGCTGTGACCGTTTAGCACGCCGACGCTGGCGTGGATCCAGCCACAACTTGTCTCCCTCATCACTCTCCGACAGATCGGAGACACCTGGCTCCTGGCCAATCTCCTCTCCTTCGGCCGACACCTGAGGAATTGCCAGAGAGGAGGGGCCGGGAGAGGGAGGCCTGGCCGGCTCCTCTCCTTCATGTTCGGAGCCTTCTTCCTCCGATACGATGGGCTTGGGGGTCGGAGCCACAACACTAGGTTCAAAAACATTGCCACTGAATTCTAGGTGTTTGATTAGTCCCAATAGGATGAAATTGGTCACGTGCCAATAGGATCTCCTATTGGTCAATGTACCCATGAAGAGTGGGCATCTCAAACATTATCAGTGAGATAGATAGGTTCACTCACCCAGGAGTGGATAAGACAGCATGGCCAGGTTCTGAGATTAAACTGTAAAATGGTTTCTTTAATTTTTGTTTTGTGAACCATCTACTCTGGCTTATGAAGTATAGTTTAGCATGCTGTATGAATCCATTCAGTTGTGGCTCAGTCCACAAAGAATGGCTTGGTTACGAGATTGCCAATTCTTCATGCTGGCCTACTTAGGCCAGGACTTTGGAGAATTAACATGGATTGTACAAAATACTGTAGGAGCAGCTCCAAGCTTCATTGCAGTCCTGTGAGATAGGCTGGGCCTGAGCAATGATGTTTATTTATTAGATGTTTATCCCAACTCTATTATTTTATAAGTAACTCAAGGCTGTGAATATACCTGATATTCCTTCCTTCTCCTACCAGTATTTCCCCCCACAACAACAACCCTATAAGGTGGGTTGGATTGAGAGGGAATGACTCACCCACAGTCACCCAAACAGATTTCATGCCTAAACAGGACTAGAACTCAAAGAGTCTTCTGGCTTCTAGACCAATACATTAATCACTGCACCAAGCTGGCTCTTGCAATTGTTCTTGTAAGTTATAGGCCAAATACAACTGTCGTGTATTTTTATGTTTCTATTAGGTAATCCTAAGCAGTTTGGTCTCCCTTCGTAAGATCCAGTTCATAGCTTATTTACATTGTTTTCTGTACACTACCTCCACTTCACAGTTTTTCTAAAAACAGGAAATTGCTAGGGTTTTTTTGGTGGGGGGGAGGAATGGGGGCAGGCGGGCGGAAATGAGAGATGCAGAGGCCTCTACACAGAAGTAAAACTCAGGAAGTGGGTTACTGCATTTAGTGAAGAAGGAAGGAAAGGATATAATCGTGTGCCAGAAATGACTTGATGTAGCAAAGTTAAGAACAGGGCAAAAGAACAGAATATAGGATTCTGGGATTCTTGAAACTCCCTACTTAGAAAAGAGAAAATAAAGTCTCCAGTCTTTACTCCCTTAAAAACATCTAGCCATGTGACTTTCCAAATCTAGAATGGTCCATAAAGGCCTCTGCATCTTCTGTACTTTGTATGATGAGGTTAGCAACTTGGCATGTTCTCCCGTGGTGATCCCTGATGGAAGGATTTGGAGATCAGAAATAAAAAGGAAAGTACTCAGCTATGAAAATCAGCATGGTCTCGGCTGGGTTCACAAGCCATGATTTCCTTAACCAAGTTATAGGTTGTCCTCAACTATAATTGACCCTGGAATCACAGTCATGCCAGTTGTTAAGGAAGTCATCACACGATTGATCCAATTTTTGCAGCGGTCATTAACCAAATGCTACAGTCACTAAGTGAACCCATTGTCCACAATGGATGGTTTTTTTGCCAGAAATTGGAAATGCAGAAAACAAAGTAAATTGCGATCTGCAGTACAGTGCAAAGTACCTTTTTTGGGGGGGGAGGGTTTGTCATAACTTTGAACAATTGCTAAGGGGAACTACCTGCATTTAGTAAGCTAAACTTGATTGTGTTCAGGGATATCCACAACATGGCAGATGCAACTGTGCAATCTAAACCCCACCCTTGTTTACATGCATTATGATACATGTCAAAAAGGGAGAAGCCTTATATGATCAAAGCAGGGGTGGGTTCTACTTACCTTTACTACCAGTTCACATTGTGCCCTCGTGTGCATGGGCATGCACAGATCACTTATGATGACTTCCGGTTCAGTGGGCGGAGCCTCCTGCCAGTTTTACTGCTGGTTTTATAGAACTGGTCCGAACCGAGAGCAACCCACCACTGGATCAAAGGTGGTGGTCACCATCTTGATCAGGGGTGGGTTCTAAAATTTTTTACTACCGGTTCTGTGTGGCTTGATGGTCATGTGACAATTCTTTAGGATTTAGCAGAGGTACTGGTCTACCAGGCTTTTTTTTTTTTAATTCGATTTGTATGCCGCCCTTCTCCGGAGACTCAGGGCGGCTTACAATGTGCTAAGCAATAGCCTTCATACTTTTGTATATTTATACAAAGTCAGCTTATTGCCCCCACAATCTGGGTCCTCATTTCACCTACCTTAGAAAGGATGGAAGGCTGAGTCAACCTTGAGCCTTGGTGAGATTCGAACCTGCAATAATTGCAGGGAGCTGTGTTAATAACAGGGTGCTTTAGACCACTGTACTATCCAAGGCTCTTGCAGAGCTGCTTGCAGAGCTGTACCTGTCTACTCATGTATTTTTGCAGACACCGGTCTACCCATTTATTTTTGCAGGCACTGGTCTACCCATTTATTTTTGCAGGCACTGGTCTACTCATGTATTTTTGCAGACACTGGTCTACCCATTTATTTTTGCAGGCACCGGTCTACCCATTTATTTTTGCAGGCACCGGTCTACCACCAAACTGCCTTTTACCACTGATCAGCTGTAGGGCGGCCCTTTGAAGCCCCGCGGCAAGAGTTTAAACAGTTTTTTCTTATAGCCCATCAGCTGGGACGCAGGAGGCAGCAATAGATTGGGGGTGGGGCCAAATAAAAGGTAAGAATAACGCGGGGGGGCGGGGGAGGGGCAGAACCGATTCGGTGACGTCATATCGTCACCGCTATCGGCTCGGTGGAACCGGGCCGAACCAGGAGGAACCCACCACTGAACTTGACTATTTTGAACCTCTTGCAGGCACCCCTGACTGAGCCTTAAACAGTGACTCTCTTAATAAACCAAATCTTGCTTCAGTTCAGCAAGACTGTTGGAAGAAAGCTGTGTTCCACTTGGTATTATTGTGATCAGTTAAAACAATTAACACATTTATGCACTCTCCCAGCTTCCATGAATAAAACTAGGGATTTCATTAGGGTTAGGTGTAACCTCTATATTCAACAAGGGCCTCCCGTTTATGAAATAAAACCGCTTCAATTAGAAATAAACAAAATGTTCTTGGTTCCTTTTGTAGTCCTTGATTTACGGCTGTAATTGAGCAAATGCTGAGAGTGTTTGGTGATTTGGTTCAGGAATTTGGTTAGCTCACTTTCTGAGATATTTTGTTTTGCTTTGTTAATCCCTCAGATCTCCCTGACCCCCAGCAAGATAGAACTGGGCTGTTTTCAAACTGTTGCTTCCCTAGTGAGGTATGCTTTCTTCTCCCTAAAAGGTCTTTTATACATTTGCAAATCCCAGGGTCTCCACATCTTACCAGAACAGTGTTTCTCAACCTTGGTAGCTTGAAGATGGGTGGACTTCAACTCCCAGAATCCCCCAGCCAGCAGCGCTGGCTGGGGGATTCTGGGAGTTGAAGTCCATCCATCTTCAGGCTTCCAAGGTTGAGAAACACTGTGCTAGAATGTCCCTAATGTGGATGAATGCTACTTAGCAGTCCACACTGGAAGGGGTGGGGGAGACATCTTACAGATGTTTCTCCAACAGAGGCAGGTCCTTTGAGGCAAGGCTTGTATAGTGCAAGCACCCTGCTTCCTCACGAAGCACCCTGGGCTGGCTGGCTTTCTTTCTTTCTTTCTTTCTTTCTTTCTTTCTTTCTTTCTTTCTTTTTTTCTGCCATCCCTCCACATCTGGCTTTGCAGTTTTGCCACTGGGCATCTCCTCCTCCACCAGCATCTCTTCTCCCTCTCTTCCCTCCCTCCCCCCCCCTCCCGCCCACAGCAGCTGCTCTGCCCCACCCTCAGGCCTGCTCCCCTAAGGAATGCGCCAGGTCTGAGTCACCCGCTCAGTCTCTAAATAAGGGCAGAAGCGCTTGGCCGGGGTGGGAGGGCCAGGAC
This sequence comes from Ptyas mucosa, assembly GCA_012654045.1. NCBI lineage: Eukaryota > Metazoa > Chordata > Lepidosauria > Squamata > Colubridae > Ptyas > Ptyas mucosa. Next base: position 736,003 of record WNWU01000011.1, on the reverse strand, counting down.
AGCTGCCTGACGCTACCTCTTGTGAGAAGCGAGGAGAATTTTGCAGAACCTCCCTTCCTGCACATGCTGCCACAGCAAAGGGAAAAACCCAGATGGGAGTCTGTTACTCCTCCCAGAAGAAATGCTTTGCTATCCAAAAGCTAATGATGAATCAAATGCCACATACCCATTTTGTACTTGTAGTTACAGTCTCTTGCTGTACTTTAAAAGAAAGTTTTCCATGTGCCAATCTCAACTGCTGGTGTCTACGTAAATAGAGTCTTGGCACCAATGCATGAATATTTCTTTCTTTCTTTCTTTCTTTCTTTCTTTCTTTCTTTCTTTCTTTCTTTCTTTCTTTCTTTCTTTCTCTTTCCTCTTCTTCTTCTCTTTCTCCTTCTTCTTCTTCTTCTCTTCCTCCTTCTCCTTCTCCTTCTCCTTCTCCTTCTCCTTCTCCTTCTCCTTCTCCTTCTCCTTCTCCTTCTCCTCCTCCTCCTCCTCCTCCTCCTCCTCCTCCTCCTCTTCCTCCTCCTCCTCCTCCTCCTCCTCCTCCTCCTCCTCCTCTCTCCTCCCCACCTTTCCCTTCTCCTCCAACTCCATAAAGCCATTGTCAGCTCTAGGCTTCCTTCATCTTCCCTCCAAATGATAACTCTGCTCAGTCAACCAGAGTTGTGCTGCAACCAGAGCAACAGCTTATTTAGTTTATTTAGTAAGCAGCTATGCCAATCCTAAATCAGCTGCAAAAAATTCCCAAAAAATTAAATTTGACATAGAGAGTCCCAGAGGGATGAATGGAATTGAGTTGTGGGTTATGATGCTTTGAGAAGAAGAACCAAACTCATCTCCCACCTCCTCCAAATTAGTGTGGTTTAGGCTGAGTTAGGATCGTTTACTTTTTACTCTCTTTCTAAAATTGCCCTTGGTAGCTAAGTTCACATGGAAAGCCTGCTCAGGGTAAATAGTGGTTTGCTCAATGATTTCAGTTTTCTGAGTTCGCAGATTACAGAGAACCATATACTATTCCGCACAGGCTGCATTTGAAGAATACCCTGGATTAAAAACGCGGTTCAACGTGGTCTTGTGCAAACAGAGCTAGCACGTAAACCTAAAACTTAAAAATGGGAATGCGGTACAAACCCTTTTTCTGCTGATTTCTTCTGATCAAATGGGTGTAAAAGGTGAACCCAAGCCAGTTTCTCTGTACCTTCAATTACCTTGTGGGATTATTTCAGAGCCTAGTTTAACCATGCATAAATTTGTGTGACCCAAGGAAAAAAGGGTTCCTCTGACGCAAGTTTTTTTGGAGACATGGTAAGAAACATATATATATATATATATATATATATATATATATATATATATATAAAATTTGATTTATATGCCGCCCTTCTCCGGAGACTCAGGGCAGCTTACAATGCGTTAAGCAATAGCCTTCATACTTTTGTATATATTTATACAAAGTCAGCTTATTGCCCCCCAATCTGGGTCCTCATTTTACCTACCTTAGAAAGGATGGAAGGCTGAGTTGACCTTGAGCCTGGTGGGATTTGAACTTGCAGTAATTGCAGGCAGCAGATGTAATCAAATATTCAGATATTCACTGAATCATTCATTCATGTGTATGTAGATATATTGTCCATATAAACACATACCACCCATAGGAAATAGAAGGGGGAAAAGAGTACAGAGAAGAGCAACAAAGATGATTAGGGGACTGGAGGCTAAAACATATAAAGAACGGTTGCTGGAATTGGGTATGTCTAATTTAATGAAAAGAAGGACTAGGGGAGACATGATAACAGTGTTGCAATATCTCAGGGGCTGCCACAAAAAAGAGGGAGCCAAGCTGTTCTCCAAAGCACCTGAGGGCAGGACAAGAAGCAATGGGTGGAAACTAATCTAGGAGAGAAGCAGCCTAGAACTAAGGAGACATTTCCTGACAGATAGAACAATCAATAAGTGGAACAACTTGCCTCCAGAAGTTGTGAATGCTCCAACACTGGAAATTGTTAAGAAGAGGTTGGATAACCATTTGTCTGAAGTGGTGTAGGGTTTCCTGCCTAAGCAGGGGGTTGAACTAGAAGACCTCCAAGGTCCCTTCCAAGTCTGTTATTTTGTTATTCATCCTAAAGGATGGATTGGTCTTTCTCAATTCGGGTCATCTACCAGTGTCTGGGAGACTGAGGATGTTGCACAGCATTTTAGCTGCCCCTGGCACTGCACTCTTCTGGACAGAGAACTTAGAACATGTCATAGAACATGAAATCCTTGGGTTGGAAGGGAACTCTGAGGTCTTGTTTGAGGTTGTTCCTGGGATCTGTCGGAGCCGCTCTCCCAATCTAGGACGCACAGCCCTGAGTGCTCCTACCACAACAGGGACCATTTTGGCCTTTTACTTTCCATGTTCTCTTTCTAGTTCTCGCTTCAGACCCTGGAACCTCTCCAGCTTCTCATACTCCTGATGTTGTAGTCACTTGGCACCAATTTTTAATTATATTAATTAGTAATACAATATATAATTAACTAATTAATTTTAGTTAGCATCCAGTGCTTTTTGTCAACCTGCTGTTGTTGTTTTTTAAAAGGGATATTAGATAGTGAAAAGGAATGTTAGATGGTGAGGGATAATAGCAGAACAATCAGAATAGAGGTGCCCTTTAGTGACATAAATGGGAAAATAAAGCATTCAGTCAAAGGGGGCCTTGAGTTTGTCAATCATATCAGGGCCTTTGCACTCACTGTCTCAGTGAGAGACTGATCATCGGGCATCCCGGTTGCCTTGCACTGCCCCGCCTCCCCACTACGCAACTGATCTGCTGCTCCAATGGCAGTTATTTGGGATGCCACTGCAGCCGCCAGCTTCACAAACCCAAACAGAGGACCATAAGTACCCAAACTCCATGGCTTGAAACTAGGGATGAAATCCAGCAGGTTCTGACAGGTTCTGGAAAACCGGCAGTGGAAATTTTGAGTAATTCAGAGAACCGGTAGCAGAAATTTTGAGTAGTTCGGAGAACCGGCAAATGCCACCTCTGGCTGGCCCCAGAGTGGGGTGGGAATGGAGATTGTGCAATATCCTTCCCCCAGGAGTGGGGAGGGAATGGGGATTTTGCAGTATCCTTCCCCTGCCATGCCCACCAAGCCACACCACGCCCACCAAGCCACGCCCACAGAACCAGTAGTAAAAAAAAATTGGATTTCACCACTGCTTGAAACCCAGGTCTGATGAGGACCATGAGAGCTCTTATCCCACACATCTAGAAGGCCTGTGATTGGGAAGATTGATTTATGTTTTATTAAGATCGTTGTTGAGGAATCCATGTTTCTTTGGACAGTTCTGTGGATTTAAGCAATAGCATTTTATTCATATAAAAACCAAATATAAAGATCTTCCTAAATTTTTGGATTTCTTGCAGGGATAGCATAGTATTATAAAAAGAGTGAGGAAAGACTTTGTATCAGATTAGGAAATATACATATACAAACATATAAATATAAGGACCTTGAAACGAGGCCTAGTAACATACCCATTGGATAGTTTTGCTGGCATTTGAAGATCAAGTTGCGGTTAAACAGAGTTGTCCGAACCAGCCTCTGTTGCCCCTGCTGTCAACTTGATTTACAAACCAATCTCTGCCTCTCCTCCTCCGCCTTCACCTCTACCCTTGTCATTAATAGACTTCACTTAATTGGGATTAACTTGGATTAATTCCCATGGGAACTGCTTGGGAAGGAGATAATGTCAAAGATCGCCTGTTCTTCTGAACTCTGTGCAGCAGGGCTGGGAAGAACCTGCAGTGAAATGGGGAAGAGGCAAAGGCAGGATCCTTAATACCATTTCAGGTAGTCCTCGACTTATGATCACAATCGAGCCCAAAATGTCCATTGCTAAGCAAGACAGTCGTTAAGTGAGTTTTGCCCCAGTTTATGTGGAAAGAAAGTGGAACTTTCTTTCCACAGTTCCTAAGTGAATCACAGCAGTTGTTAAAGTAGTAACACGGTTGCTAAGTGAATCTGGTTTCCCCATTGACTCGGCTTGTCAGAAGATCGCAAAAGGGGATCTCCTAACCCCGGGACACTGCAACTCTCATAAATACATACCAGTTGTCAAGCGTCCAAATTTTGATCAAGTGATAATGAGGATGCTACAACGGTTATGTGAAAAACAGTCATAAAGTCACTTTTTTTTCGCTGCTGTTGTAATGTCGAATTGTCATTAAACGAATGGTTGTAAGTTGAGGACAGTACAGGAAAGAGAAGCATGGAGATAAGACCTCACCTTCCTTCGGCAGAATTGGTGAAGCCCTTCCAGCTTACCGATTAAAAATAGGCTTCCTGAGTTTGCAAATCTCAACCTGTGCTATGAATCATTTATAGAGTACATTTGAAAGCGGTGTAAATGAGGTGCTTGGTGTTTTTTTGCTCGGGTCTTTTCTTTGCATTTTTTCTTTGTGCCTTTTCTTATACCAACCCTAGGTGGCAAGTGGTGCCAACAGATATATTTCAAGTTCAGGGACTGTGGCCACATAGGCTGAGAATTCTGGAAGTTGACATCTTATGTCTTGAGTTGGGGAAGGATGCCTAGATTGAGTCTTCCCCACCTTCTTTCAATTTTGCAAGTGATATTGGAGCAAACTCCAACAAGATTGTTATCTTCATGCCCTTCTTTCATAAGAGGTGAAAAACAGGATCTTCAGTTAGACCTAGCAGATTGCCTCTCATGCTTGGCTTCTCTTAGCATGGAATTAGATTTTCTTCCATATTTTTCCCCCCACCCACCTCTTCATGTTGCTGAGTTTTTATCTTGCTAAGAAGCCACATAGTCTAGTTTAAGCACTTACCTCAGCTGTCTTAATATAGTCGGTAATCCGTTTCAGACTGTTTCATTCATTTGCTACAGTGAAGTATTGTGGTAGAAGGTTCTTCCAAGTCTATAAAAATCCCAGGGAATACAATGATTTGCCAGACAAAAGGTTATATCCCATGGATAAGAACAAATGGAGCTCAAGATGGAATCTGCTACCAGTACAAACCCTCATTCATTAAAAGCATTCATGGGATGCAGGAAACGTCTGCTGTACATGCTCACAGTTACTCTTTGTTACTTCACAGTGTTTCTGAATGCCTGCTCCATAAGCTGTTGCCATCGAAGTAGGTTCTTCTCAACTGCCCCTTGATCTCCGAGGCCAGGGCAAGCCCTTGACCCAGACTTTCCATCCTGTTAGATAGCTTTTATTCTAAATAAGATCAATTCTGCAATCCGTTGCATGCTTATTACGGAGCGCACCCATTAAGCTGTGTCTCTTGAGATTCAGCCAGAAAGCTTTAAAGAGAAGCTGAATCTTTAGGAGCAGCTGGGAAACTCTGTGGAAACTTCAGAAACAGGTCTATAAAATGGAGTTAGCTAGCTGGACCAATTGACTGACGCAGCATAAGGCAGCTGGCCCAGAATTATAAGGTGTAACTGTCAATTTGCCACTCTGATCTCTCTCCCCTTCCCACTATCCATTTACTTAACATTGCAAGCTCCCTGGATAGGGTAACTTTGTGTTTGTACTCATGTATTTGATGTTTTCTACCTCCTTTATTATTTTTATAAATAACCCAAGGCGACATATTCAGTGGTGGGTTCCTCCCGGTTCCGCCGAGCTGGTAGTGGTGACGATATGACATCACCGAACCGGTTCTGCCCACCCCCCACTCCCTGCGTTATTCTTACCTTTTATTTGGCCCCACCCCTAATCTATTGCTGCCTCCTGAGTCCCAGCTGATGGGCTATAAGGAAAAACTGTTTAAACTCTTGCCATGGGGCTTCAAAGGGCCGCACTACAGCTGATCAGTGGTAAAAGGCAGTTTGGTGGTAGACCGGTGCCTGCAAAAACAAATGAGTAGACTGATGCCTGCAAAAATAAATGAGTAGACCAGTGCCTGCAAAAACAAATGGGTAGACCAGTACAGGTCTGCAAGCAGTTAAAAGCCTGGTAGACCAGTACCTCTGCTAAATCCTAAAGAATTGTCACATGACCATCAAGCCACGCCCACAAAATAAGCTACGCCCACAGAACTGGTAGTAAAAAATTTTAGAACCCACACCTGGACGTATTTGCCTAATACACTTTCCTCTTCCTAGTTTTCCCACAGCAACAATCCTGTGAGGTGGGTTGGGTTGAAAGATAGAGACTGACTCAGGGTCACAGAGCTGGCTTTCATGCCTAAAACAGTACTAGAACTCAGTCTAGTTCTCAACTAGAAACTCTGGTTTCTAGCCAGCCCCTTAACCCATTGCACCAAACTGGCTCTTGCTGGTGTTTTTTTCTGGTGTTTTTCCTATGTAGCACACACTACTGTACACATATTGATGTGTATCCCAAATGGGGATCATCCGGGGGGGTGGGGGGGGACTGACTTGAGATCAGTTAAGACAACCTACCTGCTCATCTTGACTATGTATTTATCCAACCTATCCCATTGACTTTGCTTGTCAGAAGCCAGTTGGGAAGGTCACAAGTAGCGACTCTAGGATGCAAATCATGGTTTAGCGCAGTGCTTCTCAATTATTTTCTGTCATGCCCCCCTAGGAAGAAGAAAACATTTTTCGCGCCCCCTGCGCGACTGTAAATAGTATCATTATTAGAAAAAGGTCTGTTCTCCTTGAAAGGGAGGAGCATGCGCAGTCACATGTACTGGCTTAATGCTCACTATCGATGCAAATGTCAGCAGCGGTAGCCCGATTTCTTTAGCAAGTTTGATTAATTGGTGCAGCGTTATGTTTCACAGGAGAAGGTCATTGTCAGTCATTTGAGCATCAATTGGGCGCACATCCGTCGGGCAACAAAGTAAGTGTGGACGGATGTCCCACACTAAAGATGGCTCCGACAGGCTCGTGTCACAAGGGTTTTGGACAGCCAATCAGATGCTCCCGTTGTTCTCTGATTAAATACAGAGACATAAACACGGGGCTTAGCTTGTTATGACAGTGTTTGCCAAAGTCAAACGCGCCCCCTTTTATGGAGCCTCGCGCCCCCCCTGGGGGGCGCGCCCCACTATTTGAGAAGCACTGGTTTAGCGGAATGCTGCCTCTGGATGGCTTGCCAGATATTAAAAATGTAGCATCTATCCAGACAGCAGTGTCCATGGATCACAGTGTGAAAACCCTGTTTGTTTGGTTTCATAATACTGGAATACAGTGTTTAAATATGGAATGCATACAGGTAGTCCTCAGCTTATGACCACAATTAGGACAAGAATTTTCATTGCTAAGCATTACTTATTTAAGGTTTGCTGTTGTTGTTAGTTGCGAAGTTGTGTCCGATCCATTGCGACCCCATGGACAACGTTCCTCCAGGTCTTCTTGTCCTCTACCATCCTCTGGAGTCCATTTAAGCTCACGCCTACTGCTTCAGTGACTCCATCCAGCCACCTCATTCTCTGTCGTCCCTTTCTTCTTTTGCCCTCAATCGTTCCCAGCATTAGGCTCTTCTCCAGTGAGTCCTTCCTTCTCCTTAGGTGGCCAAAGTATTTGAATTTCATCTTCAGGATCTGGCCTTCTAAAGAGCAGTCAGGGTTGATCTCCTCTACTAGTGGATGATAAAAAGCACACATGATTCTAAAGCCATAGAATTGGAAAAGGCGATGAATGAAAGAAACCACAAGGATCATCTAGTCTAATTCCGTGCAAAGGACGTGAAAATAAATTAAACCATCCCTGAGAGGTAGCCTTCAGTCTCTTCTTAAAAATCTCCAAAGATGGCAAAATTCATAACCTCTTCTCTCACACAAGAGATACCCTCTTGCCAGAGGAGTGCCTATGGGGCAATTTAATATTATTTTCTGAAAGTTTATCACCTGCTGTACTTTGTACTCTGTATCGGCTGGAAAATAGTTGCAGTGTGTGACCTGGGATGGTGAGGACACATCCTAGGAACCCAAGGAAGAAAGATTTACTGGCTAAAAGGTTTACAACCTTTTTATTTACATATCCCAGGACATTGCAGCCCCTTTTGCTTGAAGTCCTTCAACTTTTTAAAAAAAATATTAATATTTCTGCAGTTTAAACCCAAGCAAACTACAGTAAATCTTTTCAGGATGAGAAGAGCTCAAGAAGCAGGACATAAGAGAGTTTTGGTGTTCTCCGAGTTTGGTTGTTTTCTTGCAGATGTTTTGTTACTAGGTAACATCATCAGTGCTAGCACTTATGATACTACCTAATTTGGGTAATGAAACATCTGCAAGAAAACAAGGAAGCTCAGAGAGCACCAAGGACCCCTCATTTCAACCCTGAGCTACAAATATTCTCCGTTTTTGATAAGAGGGTTTTGTTGCAAGGCAGACATAATTTGACGTCTTGCCTGCATCCTTTCCCTTAATTTAGTTCTCCAGAGGCCACACACACTCAATTACACACTCCCCTTTAATCTTACTGGGCTTTCCGGATGTTCTGTACTCCTACTCCCATGATCCCATCCTGGACCCTTAATGTGTAATTCTCCTATGGCTCTAAATGTAGCTACTGTACCATAAGTGCAACTCAAACTCATTAAGCCTTTGTTTTCTTATAAGGCATCTTTTGCCTCCTAAGAGATTTAACCCCTGGAGTCTCACTGAAGTATACAATAACCTCCCTTCAAAAAGTGAAGGACCAAATTATGATTTGCTGAAATAGTTACAAGAAACTTTAAAGACCGTCCCTGTTAAGCAGAGAGACTTAAGGTAGAAGCAGATGTTTATCAATAGCATTCATTTACTTACAATTTATGTATTTGTTTATTTGTCTCAGTGGCCCCCAACCTTTGCGGCTTGGTGGCCTGGCTAGGGGGGGAAGGGGAACTGTACACGTTTGGGGGGCAGTACTTGCGCATACAGCCGTTGCCCAAGTGGCGGGCCGACATGCACGCAAGCGAGCCTACCAACCTGCCATTCGTGCAAATTAAGCTGCAGGTGAGTGCTCCAGCTAGCCACTCGCATGGCCCAATTCCGAATAGGCCATGGCCCGGAAGTGGCCTGGGGTTCGGAGGTTGGGGATTCCTGATTTAACCAATGACTCTGGACAGCTTACAACAAAGAAAAAAAAATTGAAAAACATTAAAACCAGCATAAAAGCACAGCAGATAAAAACATCAACAGATAATATCATTGACACAAGATGGTTAAGAAGTGAGCCAGACACACGGAGGGCAGAAGTGGGTGGGAAGAGGTATGATTGGATTTTGATTAATCAGCTACCTCCAGTACAAAGCTCCCCCATTGGGTCCCCAAGCCACCTGATGTATGATATGGTAATTATGATGTAATTTACATCCCACCTTTCCTTGGGGAGCTCAAGGCAGCATATGTGAGGCAGGGTCAACCTTCTCTAAGGCTTCTTCCATCTAAGCTTCTTAAAGGGCCAGATCTACTGTATGAAGATTTAGCATAGCTTGCCTCTTCAAATTGTTTTCTAGGGTAATGTATCAAAGTGGTCAATATTGATCATTCTATCTGATCTCCTAAATCCGGGATGGCGAACCTATGGCACACGTCTCAGAGGCACAGAGGTTTTGCCAACTGCTCTTCTGGTTTCCAATGCATGCATGAGCACTGGCCAGCTGGTATTTGGGTTTCCGGCGTTTCTGGCGTTCCATTTGGGCACTTGGTGTTGAAAAGGTTCGCCATCACCGTCCAAAATTATACTATTGAAAATGGAGAAGATTAGGGGTAAATAGAAAGGGTTTATTGTATTGATATCTGGGAATTTCTGGTGCTCCATATAAAACCATGGGTTTGTGCTTCTATAATCCAACCAGTATGTTCTTTGCATCAAGTTTTGATTGGCAATTCTCTACCAGGATTTTACTTCGAGAAGAAAGAGTTCCTGCAGGCTAGAAATTGCCCCTGCCATAGGAGTACAACACATAGGATGAGCCTATGGGAATAAAACAACCCTGCCTGTACATGTTCTCATCAGTGGTGGGTTCCTCCCGGTTCGGCCCAGTTCGGCTGAGCCAGTAGTGATAATGATATGACGTCACCGAACTGGTTCTGCCCCCCCTGCGCGCCCCCCATGTTATTCTTACCTTTTATTTGGGGCCACCCCCAATCTATTGCTGCCTCCTGAGTCCCAGCTGATAGGTTAGAAGGAAAAAAATTGTTTAAACTCTTGCCGTGGGGCTTCAAAGGGCTGCCCTACAGCTGATTAGTGTTAAAAGGCAGTGTGGTGGTAGACCGGTGCCTCCAAAAACAAATGGGTAGACCAGTGCCTGCAAAAATAAATGGGTAGACCAGTGCCGCCAAAAACAAATGAGTAGACCGGTGCCTGCAAAAATACATGAGTAGACTGGTATAGCTCTGCAAGCAGTTAAAATCCTGGTAGACCAGTACCTCTGCTAAATCCTAAAGAATTGTCACATGACCATCAAGCCACGCCCACAAAATAAGCCACTCCCACAAAACAGGTAATAAAAAAATTTAGAACCCACCCCTGGTTCTCATCCTATATTTACTTTACCTGACACAGAGTAAATCCCATTAAATTAATAGACCTTATTTTTGAGTATGCATGTACAAGATTTTACTGTTAATCTAGTGAAGGCTTTCCAATTGATGTTCTACAAATGTGAATTCTTCAACTCCATAATGTACTCTGTTCTCTGGGGTTTAAGGGGATGAAGTCCAGCACATTTGTACGGTATCTCAAAGGGAAGGCAAATCTAGTTTGAGACAGGCCAAGAGCATAATCTTGCATAGCCAGAAGTCAATGGGGTGACTGCTAGTATGGACTTGTGGTATTTTCCATCCATCCATCCATCCATCCATCCATCCATCCATCCATCCATCTCTTCCTCTTTCTCTCCCCACCTGCAGCTTAAGATTTCATTCAGTGAGAATCAGCTGGAGAGGACATTCCAATACCCATCAGAGAGTTCCCTACTGGAGGAGTTCGGGCCCCCAGAAGAGTCAGAGTCTTTGATTAGCACAAACCCCCTTGGTGATGAGGAAGAAGAAGAAGAGGAGTTGCTACTGCTTCATCGTGGCCTCCCTGGCCTGCTCAGGAGCAAACCACTTATTGTAGGTGAGTATCTGGCAATATCCTGGAAATGCTTGGATTAGAGTGGATCGCAAATCCACTTTCCACAATCACCCTTGACACAGATCCTGTCTCTTTTCCTGGGTTTTGAATTGTAACTTGCAAGTTGGGCTAAAATGGGCTGACAACCTGTTATGTTGATTGGAAAGAGAAGAAAAGTAGACAACTGCCACCGTATAGAGATTAAGGAGTTTTTACACATCTGGCGAATGGGACGTGGTGGCTCAGTGGCTAAGACGCTGAACTTGTCAATCGAAAGGTCGGCAGTTCAGCAGTTCAAATCCCTAGTGCTGTGTAACGGGGTGAGCTCCCGTTACTTGTCCCAGCTTCTGTCAACCTAGCAGTTTGAAAAAACGTAAAAAAATGCAAGTAGAAAAATAGGGACCATCTTCGGTGGGAAGGTAACAGCATTCCGTGCACCTTTAGTCATGCCGGCCACATGACCATGGAGACGTCTTCAGACAGCGCTGGCTCTTTGGCTTTGAAACAGAGATGAGCACCGCCCCCTAGAGTCGGGAATAACTAGCACAAATGTGCGAGGGGAACCTTTACCTTTACACATCTGTCTGTTGTTCGAGTAGCAGATGTTGTATGTAGTGCTTGAAAGCTTCCCTAGGTTACAAATTCCCTACTTATCTTCATACAGTGGGAACTTTCAAGCTGGAAAGAGCACATTCACTGAGCTGAATTGAAAGATTTGGTTCAGGAATAATATGATCTATTTCCATGATAGACAGAGCTTTTGACAACCCTGAAGAAAAATTGTCCCTGAATATCAGATGATTCTAATTACCAAAACTATATCCAGCAGTAGCAACAAAAGGAGAGCAAAGGTTTTTTTTTTTAAATCATCAGACAAGTATTTGTAATTGAGATCAGATAAAAACCTAATTTTCATCCAGATCTCACCCCACTCCAAAAAAAAACCAACAACAAACTTCTGTACCATTATAAATAGAGAAGATACTTGTAAAACCAGAAATGCTATAGCTGGAAGAATAGAAATAAACAGGAGCCTTAGAGATAATACTGAAGTGCCACCTAAAGGCCTTTTAAACAAGTGCAAAAATGGGGAATGCAAACTCAGGAGTTGTTGTTTTCCTCGTTTGCTAACTATGCCGGTATTCTTTCTTTTCCTTTTTCTAGATGAGTCCTGTCGGCGATAGCTTATCGTCTTTCTTTCCCGGTGCAGGAAAAGGTAGAATCCATTTCAAGATTGAAGCCGTGTTCCAAAATCGTTCGGCTGGACCTTGAATCTCTTTTTGTCTTCCAATGACTGACATACCAAGGAAAAAGAAACAGGGACCAATAAAGACCTATCAGCAGTGGTGGGATTCAGCCAGTTCGCACCACTTCGGGAGAACCGGTTGTTACCTTTCTGAGCAGTTTGGCAAACTGGTTGTTGAAAGAAATCATTAGGGCAGAGAACTGGTTGTTAAATTACTTGAATCCCACCACTGCCTATCAGCCTTTTTCTACAGCTTTGAGGGCCGTATGTTTCTTCCTTCAGGAGTTACGCTGCATCTTCACCCTTGATATGGCTCTTCTCTTTGCGTTGACCCTGAAAACAGAACCTCTTTGCTTAGGAACAAGTATCAAACATCTAGATGGCTCCAAATTGTGCAAAATGCAGTCCAATCTAGATGGGAATCGCAACCAGTGCTTTTCCTGCCGCTCCTATCTCTCAGTGAGGAGCCTGTGGACATGTTTTAAAACTTTCCCTGAGGAAAGACCATTGAACCTTCAAACACCAAGGGCTAACATCATTGACCTATTTTACTCCTTACCTTCAACCACACAGCATTTGAAAGCTTCAGCTCTGGGCTAAGGGACATTGATGTGACTTTGTCTGGTTGTTGTTGTTGTTGTTTTTCTGCTTTTTTTTTTGTTTTTTGATAAAGTATCTTGTCTTGTTATGATGTTTAAAGGAAAACAAAGCAAAGCACCGTATTTTGGGGGGAGACCAGGGAAGGTTACACACTGCTTATCAGTATTCGGGGTGGGTGGGAGGGGGGCCATTGAAGAGAAAGTCAATTCAACATAGCATGACTCTAGGTGTGAGTAATATGGCATGTAACTGGGCAACGGGGACGGGCCTCTCTGTGTTTTAAAACAAGAGCACTTAGTAAGGCATGGAATTGAGCAATTAGGGAAAGGTTATCTCTGCACGGGGGGCAGAGACCGTTGTTCTTTGTGGTGGCATTTTGTGTTTTCTCTCTCTTTGACTTCAGGCTGGGGTGGTCTTGTGGGACTGCCAGGCTAAAGTAAGTACTAAAGTAAGGAACAAGGGGGGTGGGGGAGGCAGGGGGGCGGGGATGGAATGGACAAACAAAGCAGAATCAGGAGAAAAGTACCGCTTCTGGTTTTAGTCGCATCCATTTCATGTTTAGAATTCACAACTCATATGGACTTAGATGGGTGGGGCATGAAGTGAAGTGAACAGAGCCATGAATGGTTTAAAAAAATAATAATGAAGCGATGCTTTCAGGGGTGGCCACAGGGGAGGGTACAAAAGGTCTGGATGATGTCCACAACAATGCACTCGAAGGACTGCTTCTTCAGTTGGACAATTGTGGCTGCCAAATTGACCTTTCTCCCCCGCCCTCCTCACCCCAGATGACTTTCGATTATTTGGCCAAAAAAGTATTATTACTACTAGCAATAATACTAGTAATATTGTTATTCTACCATCCATTTTGATAGGTACAGGTAGTCCTCGCTTAATGACCATCTGTCTAGCAACCATTCAAAGTTATGATGGTGCTGAAAAATGGGACTTACGCCTGGTTAAGACCGTTGCAATGTTCCCATGGTCATGTGATTGTGATCCAGGCACTTTTCAACCAGCTCACACATAACAATTTTTCAGTCAGGTGGCTGCCATTTGTGACCTTCTCATCCAGATTCCAACAAGCAAAAAATCAATGGAAAAGCCAGCAGGAGGTTGCAAGTCATGGTCACACAATATCTTGCTTAATAGACATGGATGATTCACTTAACGACCTCATTGCTTAATGATGAATTTTGCTCTCCGTATCATGGTTGTAAGTTGAGGACTACCTGTACTTGCCATTCTGCACTGCATAGTATTTTTAACTAGGACAAATTCTTAACTTAATTAAGGTTAAGGAAAGCAAAGCCACGGTACATTTGTTTGAAGATGTTTACCTGGCGACTTCTATGCACCACCTGAACATCTGAGCACTACCGCTCAGCTTGCACACCTTGATAAAGACATGTTCATTTTTGAAGAGAAGAAGAAGGAGCTATAGCTTTTGGGTCTCTCAGGATGACTTTCCACGTTGGGCAGTGAGGCAGGGGGCAAATCTTTTGTAGTGCTTATAATTAAAAAATGAGGAGGTGGGTTGACTCAGGAAAGCTGAGGGCCAGAGAGGCCCTCCATCCTACCCCATTTCACAACTCAGGTCCTGTCTCAGGGCTGTAATAATTCACAATTCCACATTTTGGAACCAAAAGTATAATTCCTTTGTCCTCCTGGCTGAAAGTCTGACCTTAAAATGGAAGTGTCCAAATAAAATTAAAACTTTTTCTAAATTGCTGAACAGGAATTTTCTCTTCCCCAACTGTGAAGCTTGGTTGACTTGCTCGATTAAATTACTCAAAGAATGGCACAACTCATCAATGGAACAAGATTGAGAGAAAGTTGATGAATGTATGGGAGGAGAAAGGTGAGGCTTTAGGAACGAAAACTGTTGAGCGAAGAAGTAAAAGTTTGAATGGAAGGTGCAGAAGAGAAAATTACATATCTTCTCTCTCCCTTCATTACTAATTTATCTATCTGTGCACCCTTTTTAATTATCATTTCTCCTTTTATTTTGCACTGCCGGGACAGCCAAACATAAAAGCCCATGAATAAGTGAGAGTGTGACTGAATACTGCAGACATATTTTTCTTTGACAGGCGTGTGATGGGGTCTGCAAAGATCAATGTATGTTAAATGAGGGCTGAAGAAGCTGTGTCCAGCCATTTCCATCAGTGTTTTTTTGTTACATGTAATTATTATTATTAACAATAAACCAGAATGATGTTGCACGATAATCTAGTGGTCTTTATTCCTCTATTCATCATGACAGTTACATAGATCTTTTCCTTAAAATAGCCATCTTGAATACAGTACTTAAAAGAAATGACAATAAGATGTTCCTTTGCGGTCTGCTGGTCACATATATCTGTTATATCCTATGCACTGTTGGAAACAAAATGCTGGACCAGTTAGACTTTGGTGTGTTCCAGCAAAACATTAAATTCTTACCTTTATTTATTTAATGAATTTATATAGCCATTCACCTCATAAATGTGACCCTGGGCAGTGTATAATGAAACAAAGAGTTAAAAAATCTAAACAACCATTAAAACCATAAAACATACATATAAATAAGACAGGAGAAATGGATCAATATCCTTATATTCAATGTAACCATCTTGCAGGCTCCCTGTTTCTATGGGATCCCCAAGACTATGGGGGGAAAAACATTTTAAGAGACATCTGGAAGATTAATAGAGTTGGGGCTAATTTCTCATTAGGGGGAATGATGTTCCAGAGGGCAGGTGCCATCAGATAAAAGACCTTAGCATATGTTACCCATAACATTACTCTCCTGCTGGACTTGCTGGGATAAATAAATGTAACCAGGGAGAGGTGGTCTCTCAAATAACCTGGCCCCATTCCATATAGGGCTCTGAGGGTTAAAACCAACACCTTGAACTGAATGCAGAAGCAAACTGGCAACCAATGAAGCTTGGTTGCCTACGGGTAGACATAATTGCATGTACCGTGACTATTCCAGTGGTGGGATTCAATTTTTTTTACTACTTGGCTTGGTGGGTGTGGCATGGCTTGGGCGTGGCAGAGGAAAGGATATTGTAAAATCTCCATTCCTTCCTACTCCAGGGGAAGGTTACTGCAAAATCCCCATTCCCTCCCGATCAGCTGGCACTTGGGAGCCAGAGAATAGATGGGGATGGGGCCAGTCAGAGGTGGCATTTACTGGTTCTCCGAACAACTCAAAATTTCTACTACTGGTTCTCCAGAAGTGGTCAGAACCTGCTGAATACCATCTCTGGACTGTTCCCCTCTTCATAATGCACACGACAGGTTCCTCTATCCCTCAACCCTGGTATAATCAAATAAATAATCCTTATGTTAGACTAAGAATGGATTGCTCTAGGCTACCGCAACAAATAAAGCATACAACAAAGGATCTTGCTATACCTCTCTCTTATTTTTATTATACCTAATCAGGGAAGGATTGAAACTTGTTCTTGACATCCAACATATGGATTAGGTGCTCCTCAGGGGCAAAAAAAAAAAAAAATCCAGATTTTAGGGTGATCCAGTCTGAGGGAACACAAGTGAAGTTCTAAAATAAAGAAGGGGAGTTTAAAGAGCAAGTAGTACAGCATTGAAAGATTGTGACGGCCAATGGTTTAAATGAATTGGCTCTTCTGCATTCTCCATGCACTGCAGTCTAAAACACGATAAAATGTGTAAAGCTGGTAGAGTACCGCATTCGCCAAGCAAAATCCCTGATTTCAAAGCACCTGCTCTTGAATGGAATTGTTTAGGATTTCCCTATTTCCAAAGGAATATCTTTCTTCATCAGATGATGGGTTTTGGCATATAATGCTAGAAATAGAGCACCAAGTTCGTTCACTCACTCACTCACTCACACACACACTCTCTCTCTCTCAAAATGTGGAAGAGCAGAATAAGCTGCAGATTCCATAGCTATGAGAAACTGCCATAACCTGTTCAAACTTTTGTGTTGCTAGGTTATGTAATGTAGCAACCTATCATCCTTGACCATTTGTCACACTGACTGGGGATGATGGGAATTGCAGCCCGAGGAGGGTTAGGAAACACTGTTTAGATCAGAGGTCTTCAAACCTGGCAGCTTTAAGACTTGTGGACTTCAACTCCCAGAATTCTCCAGCCAGCATAGCATAGCTAGAGAATTCTGGGAGTTGAAGTCCACAAGTCTTAAAGCTGCCAGGTTTGGGGACCCCTGGTTTATATAGTTTTAACTAGAAGCCTCCCTGGGCTACTGGACTTCCACTCCCATAGTTCCATTATAGAGACCGGCAAACTCCAGAGCAACATACGTAAGCCTAGTAAAACGTCGCTTTAAGATGACGAAAGTTTCGCCTTTCTGAGCTTGCTGATTGGCTCCCAGCAGCACGAGCCAGGAAATACTATCACGCAGTTCGAAAAGGCGGGGGGTGGGTGGGTGGAAAGGGGGAAACAACGAGATTTGGGTGGCGGGTTCAGCATCCCGCTGCAATGGCGGGAGACTTGGAGCGCTGGGTCTCGAACCAGCTCCATACCCTTCTGGGGCTGAGCGAGCGCCATGTCGTTGCTTTCATGGTGGGCCTGGCCCAGCGGAGCCGGACTCCGGAGGACTTGCTCGATCGCTTGGAGGAGACCGAGACGCTGCGGGTGAACGAGCCCAGCGCGCGCGCCTTCGCCCAGCAGCTCTGGGAGCGGGTGAGACGGCTTGGCAGTTGAGCGCGCGACCCTCTTCGAACAGCGGGACTGGGAGGGTGTGTGTGTGTGTGTGCGCGCTGTGAGAGGCGGGGCTAATCCAGAGGCGGGGCTATCGAAAAGGGTGAGAAATAACAAGTGCTCTATGGCAGGGGTCTCCAACCTTGGCCATTTGCATCCTGGAGGACTTCAACTCCCAGAATTCCCCAGCCAGCAAAGCTGGCTGGAGAATTCTGGGAGTTGAAGTCCTCCAGGATGCAAGTGGCCAAGGTTGGAGACCCCTGCTCTATGGAGGCAAAAAAATAATAATATCCAAATCGGTATTAACATTTTACACAATAGACATAAGCTTTCCGCCGAGTGTTCAAGACCTTTTCTTTAGACAAAATAGGAGGAGTGGAAGAGAGAGTGGTATACCAGGTTATATCTCGGGGGACATGATGGAGAGCCCCCAGATGTGCATATGGGGATTTTCACTAGTGCTGAGAGATGTGAAGCTGCAACAAGAATCTTCTTTTAAAACTGTTAGGAAGACAAAACAAAGAAATGGTTGTTTCCCCCTTTTTTGTTTTGGAATGTATTGAAACAAATTCTCTTTAGCTTTGCGGTGTAAGGGCTTCTTATCTAACGTAAGGGATCCAAACCAGTTGGTCCTGGATTTTATTTTTATTTATTTATTTATTTTTGAGTTTGAAAGCTTGCAACTGTTCAATAACCATCAAAACCACCCGTCATATGGAACACAATTATTATACAGTGGTATAGAATAGATGGTATCCCTCTTCCCTCCCCTTTCCTATTTTCTCCTTTGAGCATGACTTTCAAATTGTAGACCTGTTTTTCACTGATTGTGCATGGATCACTGACACCTTTTCCACGGATTATCAGAACAAAGAAGTTTTAAAGAGCAGTAATTATAGATAACGAT
This sequence comes from Ptyas mucosa, assembly GCA_012654045.1. Classification (NCBI taxonomy): domain Eukaryota; kingdom Metazoa; phylum Chordata; class Lepidosauria; order Squamata; family Colubridae; genus Ptyas; species Ptyas mucosa. The sequence goes on along the minus strand of WNWU01000011.1, from coordinate 717,532 downwards.
AAGGAGCAAGAATGTGTATTTGATTACTTGAAACCACTTATTAAATTCTGTAGAATAAGGAAGATGACCTTTACAGATATACACTCAGTTGCCTAGGCATTGTTGGTGGATACTCCCTAATTCATTGAATTTTAAGAAGGAGGAGGTGATACAATTCAATTCAAACCTTTATTGTCAGAGTACAACATGTGTACAATGAGATTGGCTGAGCCTCCCTTCGTGCACCCCCCCCAACACAATACAACTCACAGTGAAAGACAAAAAAAAATCCCTAGCCCAGTGAATCCTACTAACAAACACCCAGTCCTTTTGCACCATGTGAACTTATTGCATGTCGTGCCTGCAAGTCAATCATACTGTATTACTGTAGTTATTTTTCATTCAGGAGTCTGACAGCCCACGGATAAAAACTGTTCTTCAGCCTGTTTGTGTGGCTGCCTATGCTTCTATACCAGGAAATGCACTGATTGGATGGACGCAAACTGATAGCTATCATCGTGGAGCTGATGGGAGTTGAAATTCAAAATTTCAGAAGGGCACCAACATCACTTTTTCCTGACTTCAAACTAGGAGTAGTTCTCCAGCTGGAAATGGAATTTATTATTTTTTTTTCTGTTCAAATTGATTCTTCTTTGGTGTTCCTGCTCTATAATAAGGGTGGTTGCACCAGATTCCATTAATTTTTCTTTCTTTAGAAATTCAATAAGAAATAAATGGCAGTGTGAAAATAATATATAGCATTTGGTGATTTTGAGTTTTCAAGTATTTCGCATGAATTGCCTGATCTCTCGAATATCTCGAATGCCTAGAATATCTCATCAAGTTGTCAACAAGAAATGGAGGGTGAAGACCTCATAATGCGCCCGATTAATGAAATCTTGGCAGAAGTAAGATGTGAATGTTCCTGTATTCAACATTTTACTCAAAATTAATTCAATATTACCCATAAACTTGGAAAAATTGGGAAAGCCATGTGTGTTCTAGGCTGGTGCTAAGGAATAAAGAGCTACATTCTCAAAAGGTTTATGTTAGATATATGTGTAGAAATTATAATGTTTTGAGTTCTAACTGATTTGTCCACTTTCCCCAATGGTAGGTTCCACACCAGATGCCGCAGGAGCGTCCAGCGAGATTAGCTGAGCAACAGGCCTTAGCCCTGCAGGAAAAGAATCGTTCATACACCTTGTTGGAAGACAGTGATGATGAAGAAACCGGTAAAGCAACAGCAGTCCGAAACTCAAAGCGTCATCACCCCTCACAAGGTCCTGAGGGTAAGCAACGGAAACGGCACAAACACCTGAGGCAGCGCAAGGAAGAAGAGGAAGACAAAGACTCTGATGAGAAGCCTAGTGGGGAGGACATGGGACGGTGAGCATCCATCTCTTGCAAAAAGCAGAGTTGTGAGAAAAATAAGGAAAGCCACAGACATTCCTTAACACAAATAAGACCAAGGAGCTTATAGTGGACTATAGAAGGAATAGATCAGACATCCAACCCTTGCTTATTAATGGAGACCGAGTAGAGCAAGTAACCAGTTTTATGTTTCTGGGTGTTATCATAAAAGAGGACCTGACCTGAGGCGCTCACATTGCAGCTCTGGTCAAAAGGGCCCAGCAGAGATTATATTACCTGAGACTTCTCAGGAAACAACAACAATGAAAAACTGCTGGTAACCTTCTACCTCTGCACCATAGAAAGTATTTTAACTTACTGCACCTGTGTATGGTTTCCCAATTGCACAGTGGCAGATAGGACAGCACTCCAGAGGGTCAACGTCATTACCCAGAGGATCATTGGTTGTCCTCTCCCCTCTTTGGAAGAGCTTTATAGCTCCGGCTGCCTTAAGAAAGTTCAAAACGTTCTTAAAGATCCATCTCATCCTCGGCACCCTTTTTTTGAACTATTACCATCTGGCAGACGGTACAAGACAATAAAAAGAAGGACAAATAGGCTGAAAAACAACTTCTATCCCAGGGAAATAACCATATTGAATTCTACGGTATAGTGCAATATCGGGTTTTCAATTTCAATTATATAGAATGTAAAGGATGTATGTTTGTGTTTTTATTTTTATAGTTATAATGTACACTGAAGACGGCATTTAATTTCATGTACCATGTGCAATGACAATGAAGTAAACTAAACTAAACTAAACTAAACTAAACTAAACTAAACTAAACTA
>WNWU01000011.1:691641-715340 GCA_012654045.1 Ptyas mucosa | reverse complement strand
ACTAAACTAAACTAAACTAAACTAAACTAAACTAAACTAAACTAAACAAAACAAAACAAAACAAAACAAAACAAAACAAAACATTCTTGGTTTTCTTGGCCTAGGATTCCAGAGGAGGATTCAGAGGATGAATGGGACCGGAGTGAACGAGAGCGGCTGCAGGACTTGGAAGAACGTGATGCTTTTGCAGAACGTGTTAAACGCAAGGACAAAGAGAAGACTCGCAATATCCTCGAGCGATCAGACAAGAAGGTGTGGTCTCGGCCTTTGGATTTTGCTTTCATAACGGCGGAAGCCCTTCTTGGTTGCATTTGTCCTAACTGTTCTGTCCATTCTTTTCTTAAATCATCCATTTTTGCACTAGGAGTGTTTCACCTGGGGCTGGAAAATTTAGCTAAAAATTGGATACTGGAGAAGTATAAGCACCTGCAAATATATACATACACATATACCTGCTTATCATTATGAATATCACTGCATATACACATGATGATTCTACTCAGGCATAAACAAGATGCAGGTTTTTTTAATATAACACTGCCTTTTTTTAGCCATTCTAGCCAAAAGGCAGACTTGAAAGATATGGAGACAATGTTTGGTAAAAGTGGAAAACCTAAAAAGATTCCTGAATATGTTTTTTGGAACAGGAATCAGACATAGTTCTCTTATGTGTCTTTGTAGGCATCCTTTCCACTTTCTCAGGAAAGCGGGAATAGGGAGCTAAGGAAAGTTGTGCAAAATTACTGAACTGTGATAATTTGCAGAAGTTTCAGAACTTTGTATATAACTTACGGTTTTGATTTATTTTTAAACCATGGTATAGTCCTTATTCAACATTGTGCAAGACTAATGGCTAAAATTTTAATGCTGATTCATTGAGATATGGAATCTTTTATTTCAGTCCTGCTTTGCAAGGCCTTCATTCCCAATGTGGAAACATGTGACTGACTCCTTTTCAATCACTTTCAAATCTCTGCTATGCCAGCTCCAGAATTCTCATGTTTTGGCCTTTGGTGGTATTTTCTTCCTCTTCTCATACCTGAAAAATATACCTAATACTTATATTATTTAGAAGAGGAAGTTCTACTTTCTTGCTGAAATTATTCCCAACTTTTCTGTAAGTCTCTGATAACTGCTTTGTTGCATGTCTAAATCTGTAGTCCTAAAAATACAGGTAGTCCTTGATATATGACCCCAGTTGAGCCCAAAATTTCTGTTGCTAAGTGAAATTGTTAGGTAAATTTTGCCCCATTTTACGACATTTCTTGCCACAGTTGTTAAGTGAATCACTGCAGTTGTTAAGTTAGGAACATGGTTGTTAAGGGAATCTGGCTTTCCAATTGACTTTGCTTGTCAGAAGGTCTCAAAAGGTGATCACAGGACTCCAGGACACTGCAACTGTCGTAAATACTAGTCAGTTGTGAAATGTCCAAATTTTGATCACATGACCATGGGGATGCTGCAACGGTTGTGCGAAAAACGGTCATACGTTACTTTTTTCAGTGCTGTTGTAACTTTGAACAGTCACTAAACGAACTGTTGTAAGTGGAGGACTACCTGTATTGCATCCAACATTTGTTAGCAAGGATTTTTGGAACTGCTGTGTTTTGAGTTAATATTGTCTTTTTGTTTCCTGATTACGTCGAGGTTAGGCATATGAAGAAGCTCAAAAGCGTTTAAAGATGGTAGAAGAGGACAAGAAATTCATGGTAAGAGCTTGATTTTATCATTGTGTTTAACATAAAGAATAATTTGACAAATAATGAGGTATTGACGGAATGTGGGAGAGTATAAAAGAGACACAGGAAAAAAGTGGACCAAGTTGAGCGATATACTGCTGATCAACAAGTCTGGTCTTTAAGCAAAGGAAACAGTAACTTTTTTTAAAAAAAATGTATCTTTTTTGGCAAGCCAACAAGACAATCATGAAAATAAGTTACAAGAAAATGTTATTAATTTTTTTCCATGTTATAAACTTTTAGTTCTATTAATTTATTTATGGCCAAAAAGCCCAACTAGCAAATTAGAAATGCAGTCTAAAATTTGACGTTATGTATACCAGTTTAAAAAGTAAAACTCATTGGTATGGTGTTCAAAAACCTAGTTTTTATGGCCATAGTCTGGCTATTGCCTCTGTAGTTTTAGGATTTTCAGATGCAAGTAAAATGTTAACATACTCAGAAAACTCTCTTCCTGTTTTTGAATTTAGAATAAGCCAGATAATATCCTGCAGAAGACTCATAAAATTCACAACACAATGAAATATGATCCAGTGTCAAAATCAATATCATTATGGGGCAAAATCTTTAAGAGATCAGGATTTTTTTTTTAAAAAGTATAATTTTGAAAAGGCTATTTTGTGCTTACTTAAATATAAACTATTAAGATTCGAGCTGAAAATTGTAATTTTTCAAAAAGTTACAGGTGAACACAGAATTTTGACTTTGGCCATTACTTAACTATATTGAATTATCATATAATCTTTGTTTTATACAATAAAATATTGATGCCATACCCCATGGAAAATAATCAGGATCAATCCCCATCTGACTGATCTTTGGGTCACCTTATCAATCATATATCTGCAAAAGATTGATTTTGGGATTTCCTGAAGCAATCTTTGTTTTAATAATGTGTATATGCAACTGAAATATAATCATGCTTAGCCAAGTCTGCATTTTCAATGGGTATTCTTTACAATACGATACAATTCTTTATTGGCCAAGTGTGATTGGACCCACAAGGAATTTGTCTTTGGTGCATATGCTCTCAGTGTACATAAAAAGAAAAGATACATTTGTTTTAAATTTCACCAGTAATTGGGCTATGTAATGTAATCCAATCTGGAGCTGCATATAAAATTTGAGATGTAATTTTTGCATTAAAAACCTGTACCACTGCAGGATCAATCCAGCCTCTTGAATAAAAATCATAGCCATCGTAGTAGATTTTGCTTTCAGATGGATTGCCTTGCAATGACGTTGCCAGGATAGAGCACAATTAAATAAAATGCCCAAATAACGCATGAAAATCGGCCTTCAACATTTCTTTTAAAAACAAAATCATTCAGACTTGTCACGAGGATAAAAACTCTTTTCTCTTCCTATACGTCAGATTCCAGAACTACGTAAGAAATCCCGTTGGGAGTATTTAGCCAAACGAGAAAAGGATAAAATGGAAGACTTGGAAGCAGAAATAGCAGATGAGGAGTACCTCTTCTCTGAGCAAGAACTATCAGCCCTTGAACAGCAGGAGCTGGAGTACAAACGCAAAGTGCGTGACTTGGCCAAACAGTACAAACAGGCTGGAGAGCAGGAGAAGATGGAGAAGCACAACCGGTACTACATGCCTGAGGAGAGCCGCAGCAAGGTAAGGGTGGTGATGTGTGGCAAAGTTTGGAGCCAGGTATGGGTGAGATGAGTGGTGTATCGAAGAAAGGACATAAAATATTGTTTTCGGGTTATCCCGGTGGTCTCCAGTTAAAAGTTTACAATAATCAGGGCTAGGAAAGAACTCTACCTAAGATAACCTGCAGGTAACCAGGGTCCAACCTGTGTGGGGCTAAATTGCATCTAGACACGTAGCAAGCACACAAGTTGCTTCACTTGGAATCAACTCAACAAACTGAACATGGAAGAGTAAATGTTTGGTCAATTCTGGCTTTTGTCTTCACAAGTATCCCCCAGGACAAACGGGGGACTCACAACTCAGAACAATCCGTATCAGTCCCACTATCTGAAATACTTGGTTAGCAGCAGCTTGTATTTCTTGCAACATTTCTTGCTATTGTTTTACCATTTTTTCTGGACTTTTTCGAAACCGAAAATTTGCCTATAATATGTTAAGAAAAGCTTCTCGGTCTTTCTGCTTGTTGGTTTATTTTTTGACCTGATCTATTGCCAAATTTCATATCTTAACCATTTTATCTAACATTAAAAACAAAAAATAGGATGTTTATTATAATGAAACAAAAGAAAAAGGGTCCCCCCAGAACGTAAAGGCCAATTCTTCTCTAAATATTTCTATTTGCTTTTATTTCTGCCACATCAGATTAAGTCTCTGTGTCTGAATCCAAGCACTGAGATTCAGGCCTATTGCTTGCTGTCTGTTTCGCGGGATTCTGGTTCTTGGGTCAGTAGATAGAATGTATAAAAAGACAAGGGAGTTTTAATGCTTCCAGAAATTACACGCGCTTGGGGATATAACTCAGTGTACAGTATACTTCTGAAGAAAATGTGCAAAAAAAATACAGTACTGTTGAACTGGAACCTTGGCTACTGAGCTGCTGAATGCACTGGTGATTCTCTTTGATTTTGTCCTGCAGAAGATTCCTGATCGTTATGAGGAGCCCCAGGCAGAGGATCACATGGCTCCAAGAGATGAGCAGCGGCGCTGGGAGGAAGACCACATTGGGGCAGCTGCTCTCCGTTTTGGGGCCCGGGATGCTGATCGGCGCCATCCTCGCAAAGACTATGAGTACGTGCTTGAGGAGGATGAGATGATCCAGTTTGTGAACGCTGTGCAAATGCGGGGCGCAAATCAGAACAAGGTGAGAAGGTGCAGGCTGGGAAATAGAGAAGATGACTCTGCAAACGCTAACATAGCCAGGAACTCTTGGGGGAAATTCAAATCTTGTCCCCGAAAAATACCTATTACTCCGGGATGTAAGGATCAATTTATTTAATTCATTTATTTATTCCATTTCTATAGCTGCCCAACTCAACAAAGTGACTCTGGTCAGTTGATTACAGCAGAGTTCCCCAACCTTTTCGGGTTGGTGGCCTGGAGCTGGGGAAGGGAGGAAAGTGGGGATGATTCTGTGGGAGGGGCAAGGGCATGTGTGTGTGCATGCGTGTGCACAGGCGTCTGCAACATTCACGGTGACACACAAGTGGGGTTTGATGAGGCTCACGCGAGTGGGGCTGTGTGCGTGCGAGTAGAGATGCACGCACTGTCCAGCCACTCACACAGCCTAGTGGCAATTAGCTCTCGGCCCAGTAGTGGGCTACGGCCCACAGATTGGGGACTCCTGAATTAGAGATCTCACATCGACAAATTAAGTGTCTTAGAAACGAAAGCTGGGCAAATATCCTGTTTCCCCGAAAATAGGACCCAACCAGAAAATAAGCCCTAGCATGATTTTTCAGGATGCTCATAATATAAGCCCTACCCCCCAAAATAAGCCCCAGTTAAGTTTGTCACCAAATGGATGCATTTAGTACCGTATCCCCCCCCCAAAAAAAACCCGAAGACCTAAGCAGAAAATAACCCCTAATGCATCTTTTGGAGCAAAAATTAATATAAGACCTGTTCTTATTTTCAGGGAAACACGGTAGCTCTGCCTCAACAGGAGGAATTCTAGAAAATGGGAATTGATTTTGAAAGGAATGAATCAGTGAAAGGAAGCTATTTATTAAATATTACAATATTCAGAACATAGATAAGGAATCTAGGATTTGACAGTAGCAGAGAAGTAGAAATAGCAGATCTTGTAAGTGTGTTTGTTTTCCTTTTCCCCTCCCTCTTAAATCCCAGTGAGTCAGGGAGGAGCCATCCTGAGTCTCTTCCTAATACTGTATCCATTCCCAGGGCTCAAGGCTTGCTTCTGCCCTTTTTGGTTTTGTAACAGGTTCTGAATATTTCCCTTAAGGCCACCACTCTCTGTATTAAACTGCTGCTTAAATATGGGTGACCAAAGGAAACTCGCATAGCTGAGTCAGACTTACTAGCTCAATATCTATAGAATCAATTAAGGGAATCAAATAGATTGTTTCTGGGTTGTTATCAAGCAGTATGAAGGATTGCGCCTGACATCTTTGACAGGTAACCAAAGGTAAACACCATTGATCTACGGTGCCTCCCACATTCTGCTTGCGGTATCAGTTTTGTCCAGGGATAAGAAATATATAGAACCAAAAGGACTCCACCAGTTCTTATTGATCCAGGGAAGCTTGTCTAATTCTGTTTCCTTGTTGCCAGGAGGAGAAGCCGGAACTGTCCCAGGCTGAACTCAAGAAGTTGTCTATCCAGGAGGTGCGCCGCAGCCTTCCTATTTTCCCATACCGTGAAGACTTACTGGCTGCCATTGCTGAACATCAGATGCTGATTATTGAAGGGGAAACTGGCTCTGGCAAGACCACTCAAATCCCACAGTATTTGTACGAAGAGGTAACTCGATAGGGAAGGGGAGAATAATTAATTGCAGGAGTGAAGGAGATCCATGGTGAAGCTTACAGGAGGGAAATGCTGCTTCTTTGGTCCCTACTTCATGCTCGGGATTGGTGTTCTGAAAGCAACAGGGACCAATACTCTACTTGTGTAATCATAGACCTGCATACCATATTAGGATTCAGTCTATATTGCAATTTGGTTCTCCAGAAACTGAGCTGCGGTTGCCTTTGGCTAGACTTCAGCTGTCCTGTTCTCTGTCTCTGCCCCAGTGCCTTTTTCTGGACATCATGGTAGTCACTGGCCCATGGTTGCTCAGGGTTTGAACGGGGTATGTGGCTACGTATTGTTTTGAGCTACAAACAAAACTCAAGGAGATTCCAGTTTTTAAAACATTTGGTCCATGAAGATTTTTCCCTAATTTCTGTCCTCCATTCCAAATAAAATTTAGGATTTTAAAACTGTTAAGATTGTAACAGTGGGGCAAGAATCAAGATGAAAAAATGCACATTTTTTTAAAAAAGACCCCACACACATCCCCTCAGTTATTTATTTTATAAGCTCCCCACTTGTTCAAGCTTTGGACAGTGTGTATATATAAGGAAATAAATAAAACAATAAGTTAACATTAAAAACGAAATTATCATTCACAGCCTTCACGGCAAGCCAAAAACCCACTGAAAAACAACACTGTTAAGTGCCATCCAGAAATTTAGAAGGAAAGGTAGCATTTTCTACAGCGTCTATGTTCTGATTTGACCACATCTTGCCTTTTGGCACATTCTACAAAACTCACATTTTGCTGCCCACTCAAAACAAGTTGAGTATTTACATTTCCAGAGATGCCCTTGAAAAATGGTTTTTGATTTTAGGAATATTTAAAATGTGCATGTACTAAAACTTTTGAATCAGTGCTTTGGGATGATTTACACAGAAGAAACAAGTCTATTTTTCATACTTGACAAACCCCAGGTGTTCCATTGTGTGCATATTAGTATATCCATAAAGAATTGAGTGTGTAATCCAGTGACCCCAGCAGGAAGAGATTTTAGCACTTACACAAATAATTTTATGCACAGCCATAAATTATTGAGTGCGGCTATGAACTGCTGAGTGTATAATCCACTGTCCCCAGCATGCATAGTATTTTAGCTCCTACACAAACCATTTTATGCACATAACAGCTTTGATATTGAGATCTTGAATCATGGAGATTCTCTCTCTCTCTCTCTCTCCCTCCCTAACAGGGTTACACCAAGAAAGGAATGAAGATTGGCTGTACTCAACCCAGGCGAGTTGCAGCTATGAGTGTTGCTGCCCGTGTTTCCCAGGAAATGAATGTCAAGCTTGGAAATGAAGTATGTTCTGAAGAGGGAGACGGGAAGGAACGAATTTGTGTAGTTTATATTAGCAATCCTTTTAGCCAGTTTATAATCCCTGATCTAATTTTGGGATGGCCAGTAATTATTTTAATGGCAGCCTATATCGTTGGAGGAAAAGTTGGTTCTCTGGCATGAAAACGTTCACATTCAAATAGGGCATGCATTATTCAACTATAGAATTTGGTACCACAAAACGTGGTGATGGATACATTGAAAGACAGCTGTATCAAGGGCTTTTAGTCTTGAGATTCAGTTTTATTTCTGGATTGGGGGTAGCATACCTCCAAATACTAGTTGTAGATGTATAGGGGTGGAGGAGGGATATAACTGTCTCCACCATCTCCACAGAAACATCTGGTTGGCTGATCCAGCAGGGCTCCTTATAAATATAAGCATTATCCCAAACTTTCAGATAAAAGTCAATGTGTCCCTTGTTCACCCTTATTTGCCATGGACTTGAAGGCAGTGATGTGTTGGCCATCATAATACTCATTAGCCTTATAACAGTATCTATTTCTCAAGATAATACAAGCATTAATATTTCCTTGGAGAGGAGATTGTCTTCTGGTGACGTCTTGGATATGTCTATATAGTTTTCTTAGCAACAGTATGGAAGTGGTTCACCACTGCCTGGTATGTGGTTCACCATTGCCATGGTATGTGCTCAAAATTCAGATGCTTTGCAACCAGTTCATATTTATGACGGTTGCCGTGTCCTGGGGTCATGTGATCACCCTTTGCGATCTTCTCACAAGTCAAAGGGCAAGCTAGATTCACTTAACAGCCGTGTTACTAACTTAGCAACTACAGTGATTTACTTAACAACTGTGGAAAGAAAGGTAAGTTGGGGCAAAACTCTCTTGCTTGGTAACATAAATTTTGGGCTCGATTGTGGTTGTAAATTGGGGGATATTTATATTTTTTTGGAGGCTGCCTTGATTTGAATTAAATAGAATTCCTGGAGAAATGTTGCTCTGTGTGTAATAAAGACAGCTCTGTGCCCTTCCCACAGGTAGGGTACAGCATCCGTTTTGAAGATTGCACTTCAGAGCGGACAGTGTTGAAGTACATGACAGATGGGATGCTGCTTAGAGAATTTCTCACCGAACCTGACCTGAGCAGCTATAGGTGAGTAACAGCAGTGGATACTTGCACTAGTGGCTTAATCACAGGGAATGCATGGATGTTGGTTTGTTTTCAGATAAGCTGAAGTAGCTTTCTGATAGCAAATTAAATTGCACTACTCAGATCAATTTTAGCTCAAATCTTGCCAGCGTGATTAACTAGAAAAATAACTTTCCAAATTCCACAGAATACTGCTAAATTTTAAATTGCTCGCTGAATAAATTCTAATGAGAATGAGTGAGCAAAATCATACCTATGCTAATAGTTTTTCAAACATAAATCTGAGCCCAGAGGTGTCCTTTTTGGATTTGCATGATAAGCTGGATCTAGGGCAATAAAGGATATTTCATGTGACAGTCTGATTTTAGAATTGCTGCAAAGAGTGCAGTCCATTTTAGAGCTTGCTTTGGGATCATAGTTGGAAAGAAAGACTCCGCAGTTTTGAGAGTGGTGTGCAGTGTGGGACCATAGCAGAGATGGGTTTCAGCAGGTTCTGACCAGTTCTGGAGAACCGGTAGCAGAAATGTTGAGTAGTTCGGAGAACCGGTAGTAAAAATTCTGACTGGCCCCACCCTCATCTATTCTCTGCCTCCTGAGTCCCAGCTGATCGGGAGGAAATGGGAATTTTGCAGTAACCTTCCCCTGGAGGGGGGGTGGGAATGGAGATTTTACAGTATCCTTCCTCTGCCACGCCCACCAAGCCATGCCACACCCACCAAGCCACACCCACAGAATCAGTAGTAAAAATTTTTGAAACCCACCACTGGATCATAGTGATGATCATTTAATGAATAAGCTATGGTTTTGAAATATCTAGATTCAAGACTGATCTTTGCTGTAGATTCCTTAAAATTGCAGTCTTTGTAGTAGACTGTAAATTGTAGTCTTAGTTTAAAAAAAAAAAGCGAACACTGGCCTGATTTTAAACAGACCTAAGATCCCTTGCAAATGAGTAGAAATATTGCATTAGTATCCAGCACCACACCCTTTCTGGCTTGCTTTCTAGCGTCATCCTCATCGATGAGGCTCATGAGCGCACGCTGCACACCGACATCCTGTTCGGCTTAATCAAGGACATTGCTCGTTTCCGGCCTGAGCTGAAGGTGCTGATTGCTAGTGCCACCCTGGATACCGAGCGCTTTTCCACCTTCTTTGACGATGCTCCCATCTTCCGCATCCCGGGACGCCGTTTTCCTGTTGACATTTATTACACTAAGGTTAGCAAGCACAAAGTGTTTTATGTTTGTATGTGTGTAAAGGGCTGAGGAAACAGAGAGGCAAAGTGATCAACCTGGAGATGGCTGGGAGGAGAGCATGTAAGATTTCTAGAATGCCAATTCCTACGTCCAAACTTGAATTTATGTGCTCGTAAGTTGAAGCTGTAGATTGTACCTATCTTCATTTTATAGCCGTTGTGTGCTGCCGCATCACAGGCTTTCTTCTCATAACTGGATTTCATTGTATTCAACTCTCCTAACTTGGATTATCTTTTGTACAGTCATTATTTCCTACAGGTAGTCTTTGATTTACAACCACAATTGGGACTAGAATTTTTCCGATACCCTTGCCCTATAACAAGTCTTTCTAGTTTCACAAAATTCGAGCAAAAGGAGAAAATCGCCTGTAGAAGAAGCATATCTAATCCAGAGCAGAAAAACTGAGTGCGGAACAAGGACAAGCAATAGTAGAAGCCATTAAGGGAGATGAAGTTGTGTTCATCTAACTCAAGAAGAGTGACGGGTAATCCTCAGTCATCTTGCTGCTCTACTGTCCCTGCCATCCTCAGTTGATCTTCGCCATCTTCCTCCTTCCATTGCTGTGAGGTCTGCCTGACATGCCGCACCAGACCTGCTTTCCAAAGCCATGTCCGGCCTTGTCCAAATCCTACGCAACCTTGTCCAAATTGCATGCAGCCTTCTTGCAAGGCTTTGGAAAGCTTCAAAGCCTCACGTGAAGGCCACACGTGATTTGGAGAATGCTGCACGCGGCCTTGAGAAGAAAGCCTGACGCAGCCAACAACCGGTCAGGCATACCTCATCAGCAGTGGGAGGAAGAAGGACCAGGTCAGGCATGTCTCATCAGCAGTGGGAGGAAGAAGATGGCAAAGGTCAGCTGGGGATGGCAGGGCCAGAGGAGTGCAGGGTAAGGCAGCGGAATGCAGGGCACCAAAAGGACAGAGATGCAAAGGGAGATAGATGCGGAGAGTTGAGGTGCCTCTGTGGGCAGCCCACTAAGCACTCAAATGTTGATCACATGCGGTTATAGCAATAGCAATAACACTTAGACTTATATATCGCTTCACAGTACTTTTATAGCCCTCTCTAAGCAGTTTACACAGTCAGCCTATTGCCCACAACAATCTGGACCCTCATTTTACCCACCTCGGAAGGATGGAAGGCTCAGTCAACCTTGAGCCTGGTGAAATTTGAACTGCCAAATTGCAGGCAGCTGGCAGTCAGCAGAAGTAGCCTGCAGTACTGCACTCTAAACTCTGCCCCACCAAGGCTCACATGCTGTAATTTTGGGGATTAGGTGTAACTGTCATTTGTTCATCACTGCCATAACTTTGAATGGTTGCTGAACAAATGGTCATTAACTGAGGACTACCTGTAATTTGATTGCCCTCCCTCTGCCTCTTCCCTCTAGGCACCAGAGGCTGATTATCTGGAAGCCTGTGTGGTATCGGTGCTGCAGATTCATGTTACTCAGCCCCGAGGAGACATCCTTGTGTTTCTTACAGGCCAGGTAAGCTCTTGTGTGTTTTCTCCTAATGTACTGCCATTACTTATCAGTACTGTAGTATAATAAACAGAGCTTAACTTCCATTTTTATTGGCAGGAAGAAATTGAAGCCTGCTGTGAGATGTTACAAGATCGTTGCCGGCGCTTGGGCTCCAAAATTGCAGAACTTGTGGTCCTTCCAATTTATGCTAATCTGCCCTCCGACATGCAAGCCAAGATCTTTGAACCTACCCCACCAGGGGCCCGGAAGGTAAAAGCTGGTTGTATAAAGCAGGAAAGGAAGGCCTGGCTATTTGAGGCCAACCTGTGCAGTTTTCATTATTTAGAGCAGGGATCTCCAAACTTAACAGCTTCAAGACTTCAACTCCCAGAATTCCCCATCCAGCATGTTGCCCAGTTTGGAGACCCCTGATTTAGAGAGTTGCATTTGAGATGTTTGGAAAAGGAGAGAGTGGAGAATTTTGGCCTAAGCGTTGCATTTGGGGAGATGTGGTTTCAGGCATCAGTTGTTTTCTATTCTACTTTGTCGCTTGGAGGGAATCAATATTGTGAGGACCTCTTTTTGGTACTCATGTGCTGTAGATAGTTGAAAGGAGATGAAATTAGGGGTGTGCACAAAAGAGAAGAGGTTTTGCTTTGAGAATGAGATAAAACAGCCAGGTTGGCAGTGTTAAAAGAACAATTTCTGAATTCCTCAAATGTTGTATGTTGTATTTATTGAAGAATTCAAGTATTTCACTGTAGAGGCAATAGGAATACAAAATAAGTATCTTCATATGTTGGAATAATGTCTATTGACTGCTATCTAGTTCTCTAGCTACAGGAGAAAAATAGGATTAAAAAAAAAAATGAAGTGAAGTCTTTTAAAGCCTGCTGTTAACTCAAGTCTCCCTATACCAGCTATCGCAGAAGCTCAACAAAGAGCAATACTGTACACAGCATTCAATAGAGGCCACAAAAACGACAACAGAAAAAAAAATATAACATCTCTAGCTCTTGGCTTGAAATTACTCTCTCTTCATATTGTCTATGAATAGTGCTCATTTCTGTATTTGCAGCCTGCCAGGAATACTCAATAAGGAAACACATTGTTTGTGCAATTAACATGCAGAAAATTCAGCATCAACAGAACATTTACAACACAGAAATAAAAGCAACATTGAATATGTATTTTACAACCTGCAGCCTGAAAGCTCAACAGCATTATTAACAATGCTTATGTAATGTACGCAATGCATAATGTATTTTCATTTCCCTGTTGGCTGCCTACCAACAAAAGAAAGCACAACGTATGCACAACTCTTGCACAGAATATAACCTCTAACCTCCTTAGAGGAAAGGATTTTTGACAGAACCATACATTCATCTACCGGGCAGGAAAATTTCAGCAGTACTGACATTTGACATTAGCCTTCCCAAATTGCCTTTGAATATAGGTGCAACATCTTGTCTGACTCGGATAGATCAGTGATTGCCTTCCAGCAATAGCAACATTTGCTTCAGTATGTATGTAAGCAACTTTCCCCTAACCCTTCCCCCCTTCTTCTTTCATCTCGTCTCAAGTCAGTAATACAGGGATGTAATTGACCTAATAAACTATACCAGGGGTCCTCAAACTTTTTAAACGGGGGGCCAATTCATGGTCCCTCAGACTATTGGGCGGTCAGACCAGTTGGGTGGGTGTGGCTAGGTGGTCATGTGACTGGGTAGGCATGGCTAGGCAGTAATGGGACTGGGTGGGCATGGCCAATTTAGCAGTCTATTAAACAATACACGCAAATTAAACTTTAATTTGTTATGCTCCTGGGTATGGAAAGCAGGTTAGTGAAGGGATGTGGCTGCCTTGGGGTGTGTGTGTGTGTGAGAGAGAGAGAGAGAGAGAGGGACTTCTATTTGTTTGTGTGTGTGTGTCGCCCTCCCTCCCCCCCCCCCCCCCCCAAAGGCTGGGGAGACTAAAAATGGGCCCGTTTTTTGCCTCTTCAGCCTCCAGAACCACTCTGTCACCCAAAAACGGGTCTGTTTTTGGCCCCCTGGGGTCTCCACGTGTCCCGTTTTTGGCCTGCTTGGCATCCAGAAGGCAGGTGGGGGTCAGCGGGTAGGTGGGGTGATGTGGGTGGGGCAGCCTCGTGGTCCTGCGTGGGCTGTAGTTTGAGGACCCCTGCACTATACTGACTGTCCTGGATTTAAAGGGAGGGGGGAAAAATCAGAAAGTCAATCACAGCATGAAAGAAAAGGACTCAAGACAATCAGATTTTTCACCTCCATAGTAAATATATTTGAAGCTGCTTTACCAAGACATACAGAATGCCATTTCTCCACATAGCATTGTTTATCTGTATTAGCTGATTCTCGGACAGAGATCTTTCAGAGACTTGTTTCACAGAATGTTTTTAATGAAGAAATCAGGATTACAGCTGGATCTCCTTCATTAATCAGTGTTGTGTTCTACATTTTATTGATTTGTTTGAATAGTCCATTTGAATCATGGTGACTTAAAACAATGTAAAAACAATCTGAAAACATCCATGATTTAAAAAAAAAAGACATGCACTATATAAATAAGTTACAAGAGATACGTTACAGCAAATAAATTAGCTAAGATAATCACATTCCAGCTAGCAGATAGGCCCTCCCTCAAGGCCCAACAGAAGAGTAGGGTCTTTGCTACCTTCCAGAAGACCATTATCAAGCTTCTGGAACAGCGTTTCTCAACCTTGGCAGCTTGAAGATGTGTGGACTTCAACTCCCAGAAATCCCTAGCCTTCAAGCTGCCATGGTTAAAACATCTTGTTCCAGGGTGTCGATGCCATGACTGAAAAATACTAACTTCTGTTTTGAGCCCTTTCATCTCATGGAATTAGGGTACTATAACTTATGACATTTATAGTGTAAGTGGCTGCCTTACACAATCAGTTATGAGTATCTTTTCTCTCCTCAGGTTGTTGTGGCCACAAACATAGCAGAGACATCACTGACCATAGATGGCATAATTTACGTGATTGACCCTGGGTTTTGCAAACAGAAGAGTTACAACGCTCGCACGGGCATGGAGTCACTTATCGTTACCCCCTGTTCTCGGGTATCTGCTTTCAGTATTTTACTTCCCCATTCTCTTCCCCATCCAATCTATCACATTTGCTGAACTTGAATGTCTTCAAAATTATCTGAAGCTTTAATCTGGTTCTCTTATTTGTGTTGGTGCTAATTTGCTTGCAGGAAGTAATTTGTTAAGAATGTAGTTACGGTAACCTGGAAACTGTTAATAAAAACCACAGAACAATGAAAAATCATCAGGGATTTATGATCTGTGATTCTGTAAAGCTATGAAGTTGTGTAGAAATCACTTTTGTAATATAACACATCCATGTAATGGTATTCACTAACCCACCAGTGGTGAAGCTCTAGCCCTGCAGGGGCCTTAAGAAAAATACTAGTTAGAAAGTGTGCATAACATATTACTGTAGTTCAAAGCAAGGGGTAGTTGGGCAAAGATGGTTACGAGAGTATTATGGTGTCAGATAAATTCTCTTATTGAGTCCCATTAATCAAAAACCATCAGAGCATCTTTTCTAATGGCAGTTTCTGAATGTTGAGGAAAATTGGGATTTTCAGAAATGTAGGTTTTGGAAATACACTTTATTCCTTCTGGACATTATAATATTACTAAGCACTTTTAGAAATTTGTAGTGGTGGTCTGCTTGTGTAGATTTTAACAGGATTACAGTTTATGCCAATCCAAATAAATTCTGAGCAGCTTACATTTCTCTCATATGTAAATGTTAAAATAACAAAAAATAAACAAGTTAGAATATATGTAATTAAATCTAGATGATCAATTATCATTATCTTAATTTCGCTGCAGTGAAGATCAATGGTGAGAGAAAGATATTTATTGCCATTTAGGCTGTGAAATTTAAGATTGTCTTAGTTGGGGAACCCAAAGGTGCTTTTTTTGAAGAGGCAACTGAACTTTCTGGTTTTTCTTTGAAGACACTTCTCATCCATTCTTCAGCTCTGAGCTGAAGAAGCTTCTTGGATGAGAAGCAAAACATCTTCAAAGAAAAACCAGAAAGTCCAGTTGCCTCTTCAAAAAAGCACCTTTAGGACAACCATGACCTGGATGACTGAGAATTTCCATAGACACTTAGTTGGGGAACTACTTATTTTTCTCCTACATTCACTCTGGAATCTGATGAAATAACTGTTGCAGTTCTCACTGATCTCAGTAAAAACACATACTTCGTATTCTCCATCAGGCTTCCGCCAATCAAAGAGCAGGCCGGGCAGGCCGTGTGGCTGCAGGGAAGTGCTTCCGTCTCTACACAGCCTGGGCATACAAAAATGAGATGGAGGAAACCACGGTGCCAGAGATTCAGAGAACCAACCTTGGCAACGTAGTGCTTCTTCTCAAAAGCTTAGGTATGTGTTTTGGGTAGCAAAATATGGGGATTTCATCTCCATCCTAGAATATATTTACAAAGATTTCCCACAATGGAACTTGGATCATTTTTAAGGGTTAAATTTCAGTAGAGGCATCTTTTTATGATGGAAGATGGAAATATCTAGGCTCAAGGTCTTGTAGAAACTAGAAACTTGTATATGCAATACTTAGCCAGGTTGTATTTCTTCTCTTACTTCAGGCATCAATGATTTGATTCATTTTGACTTCATGGATCCACCACCCCACGAGACTCTAGTATTGGCGTTGGAGCAGCTGTATGCCTTGGGGGCCCTCAACCATCTTGGCGAACTCACCAAGGTATGATTTCTTATTCAAGGCTATTTTGTCAGGGCAGGATGCATATTTTGAAAGCAGAGTGATTGCCTATCAGTGGGAGTGAAGTTAGAAGTTGGAAAAGAGACTGAAGCTTCAAATTTGTATTCAAATTCAACTATACTTTGTAGTTACTCCTTAGTTTAGGTTCCATGGATACAAATTATTTTCATTGTGTTCTGCAAGGATAGCATAAAAGAGGACTTGTCATTATCACATCAACAATAACATTTATTTATTTATTTGTTTATTTATTTATTTATTTATTTATTCGATTTGTGTACCGCCCTTCTCCCTGAGGACTCAGGGCGGAGAACAGCCAGAATTAAAAAAAACATACAATACAAATATTAAGACAATTAAAATATATATAAATTTGGCTCCAATTTTAAAAAATAACAAACCAATTTAAAACGACTAGAATTACTTCCTAAGCCAGCCCGGCTTGTTGGAAAAAATGGGTTTTAAGGGCACGGCGGAAGGCACTGAGGTCTTGAGTTGTCCTTATCTCAGGGGGCAGCTGGTTCCAGAGAGTAGGTGCCCCCACAGAGAAGGCTCTCCCCCTGGGGGTCACCAGCCTACATTGTTTGGCTGATGGCACCCTGAGGAGGCCCTCTCTGTGGGAGCGCACGGGTCGGTGGGAGGTCATTTGTGGCAGTAGGCGGTCTCGCAGATAACTAGGCCCTATGCCATGAAGCGCTTTAAAGGTGATGACCAACACCTTAAAGCGCATGAAAGATTTCTGTTCAACTTGACTTGAGCACTAAAGTGTTCTACTTTAAGTAGGTGGGCCTGAATCAAGATTACTTTTGTGCTACAAAATAAACAAAGTCAAATAAATGGATGGATGGATGGATGGATGGATGGATGATTGTATCTCAGCTCAGTGTACAGTTATTATGAGGATAAAAGACTGAGGATATATGAAGTTTTGAGGAATTTGGAAGGAGGTACCTGGTTGCAAAGAGAGGAAACAGAAGTGCAATGAAGAATGGCAGATATTTGAATGTTTTGTATTTATTTATTTATTTATTTATTTAAATTTTTATACCGCCCTTCTCCTTGCGGACTCAGGGCGGTGAACAGCCAACTAAAAAGCATTTATATACAAAAATTAAGACAAATTTTAAAATTTAAATAAGATTTGGCCCATAATTTAAAACAATTCAAATTAAAATCAGTATCAAAACTTTAAAACTGAGAACATGCTTGTATCTGCTTGTCCCTTTCTATTCTTAAGAAAAGGGAGGCCTGCTGGGATGGCGAGTGATCACAACAAGTGTCACAGATGTCTTTAAGTTGTTGCACACATGACTTCAAAATATTTGGCTATATACTTCGATCAGAAATAGTGTTCTGACTTGTGGAAGGTTTTTGTCCTTTAATTGAATTTATTAACTCTGTATCTTGTATTTAGTTGGGCCGGAAGATGGCAGAATTGCCTGTTGATCCCATGCTCTCGAAGATGATTCTAGCTTCTGAACAGTGAGTCCTTATCTGCTTTTTCTGCTTTTTTTCTTCTTCTTAATATGTTGATAGTGGCTTTGGCCTTATTGACATTTTTTCAGGAATCACAAGTGCAGCATACTGTATCCATCTCCTGTTTCTTAGTTCAGGCCCTAATTCTCTACTACATTCTTCCCAGAAAATTCCAGCAAATTTGAACAACAGTATTGTAATTAGGAAAATCCTATAGTATTTCTAAAATTTAAATAACAAATTATAAGCGTAAAAACATTCCTGACTAAGTATAGATAGAATTGAGAAGAAATTATTATAATTAAAAATGCTTCCAATGCTTGAGTAAAATTTTAAATACTTTATCTTCTTTTTAAGAATCTATCTACCTACTTGATATTAATTGTAAATTGATGTGCTTCTAAAGTTTCATTTGTTTAGAAGGTCTAATTTAAATTGTGATTTTAAATCCTATTTTTGTTTAGCTTTTCATCAGTTGATTGTTAATGTATGTCACCTTTCAATCTGTGTGTTCCCCTTTTTCTTCTGAAGTTTTCTGATTGCTTTTATTGCTGTTGTTCACTTTAACTTTATTTCTACCAGAGTAAAGCCCACCATTATTCTTTCTTTACTGGAAATTCCCCAGATACAAGTGCTCAGAGCAAATCCTGACCATCGCTGCTATGCTTTCAGTCAACAATGCCATTTTTTACCGCCCTAAGGACAAAGTGGTTCATGCTGACAATGCCCGCATGAATTTCTTCCTGCCTGGTGGAGACCATCTGGTTCTTCTCAATGTTTATACTCAGGTGAGGACGAAATGTCAAGGCTAGCCTGGCATCCTGTGGATTTTTAGAATTGCAATTCTTAGAATTCCCAGCAGAGAAGAATATTTCCTATCCTGGATAGTAGAGGTGGGATTAGCATATGGAAGAGAGGAAGAAATAACTCTAATCTTTGATGAAAATTTCATTAGATGACTTTTTAAATCCCAACCAGCCTTGCATTTATTGTAGAGTTGTATATCAAAGGTCCCTTTATTTATTTATTTTTTAAAAAGAGGATACAACAACCTAATCAAGGAATTACCAAGGAGAAAACCACCCCACCATCAAAATTGGCAGGGCAAGCTGCTATATAAACAAGGAGCAAACCCCATTCCTTTCTAGAACAGATGATGTTATGTAGTTAGGAAATATATTCTTTTCTATTGAATACTTTTTATTGCAGAGGTCATTCAGAAGAATGATAATTAATGGTTGCTTCTTCTCTATGTGTTTTAATAGCAGTTCTAAGATATTAGTGCGGGATTTTCCAGAGGTCATATTGCATCAGGTTCTATTCTCAAGAGATACAAAATGAGTGTTTTCTGGGACTGAGGACAGTAGCTAGTACAGATAGGTTATTAATAGTAGAGAACATGTGGGACCTGATGTAGTGATTAGGGTTAGGGACAGGCCCTACCTAGTGGGTGGGTGGGGCCCGGTGCAGGGCCTACACTAGGCCTTCCCCACCCAAGGCACTCCATGTTCCACTTAACAACCTGTGCATACATTTAACAATCACATTGGGAGAGCGGGGTGGGGGTTGTTAAGTGACATGCTTCACTTAATGTCTGTTATGACTTCCGATTGTAATAGGCTGGCTCCATTACGGTCATAAATCAAGGACTACTTGTACTCCATACTGTATAGTCAAGTCACTGAGAATATGGCATTCCTCACTTGAAATCCCAGCAAGCCTTTGATCTCTATTATTCCTCCCCTTCTCTCTTAGTGGGTAGAAAGCGGTTACTCCATGCAATGGTGCTATGAGAATTTTATCCAGTTTCGTTCTATGAGGAGAGCTCGAGATGTACGAGAACAGCTGGAAGGGTTGATGGAACGCATTGAGGTGGATATTACTTCCACTGAAGGGGACTACATTCCTATCCGCAAGGTAAAAGCACCCTGCACCTATTATTTTCTTCTGCTCTGGATTTGTTCCTTTAGACAAGTGTATATGTATTTGGCATATCTACCTAATTTAGAAACCTTCATAATGATAATCACATTGTCAACCCTGAAGCAGTAGTGGGTTTCAAAACCCTTCGCTACTGATTTGTTTGTGAGTGCGCGCACACAACGCTTTTGCGCATGCGCAGAAGCATCTGGCCGGGTGGGCAGAGCCTCCTGCCGCTGCTGCTACTGGTTCGCCCGATCCAGAGCAACCCACCACTGCCCTGAAGTGAATCTGGCTGGGGCCATCTTTGAAGCTTCAGGGTTGCTACTAGATGGGAGGGGGAGGGAAATAGCGGGGGTGTTGTAGTCAAAATAAGTAGTTTTCCTGTGGGAACCAAGGTCATTCCAACAGGTGGCTGGGAGAGGAGGAGCGAAGTAACCAAGCAACTGGCCAGCACCTTGATTGGACCATGTGACTGATGACTTGGGGAAGGAGGGAAACTTTCTCTTTTAATTGGGTAAAAACTGCAGGAGCTTTCAGAGTTGGTTTATACCAGTTGTGCCAATATGATGAATCTAATAAAATTGTCCTTTGAGGGATCTACCTACCTCGGAGTTCTGCTTCCTATGGGGGCATTACTTGGAACGCTGACACACATTTTTTTTAAATAAGAGCCAGTGATCTCTAAATTTGCAGAAGGTACTTTTTAATGTTCATTTATTGATATTTTTTAACCCTGCTTTTCATCCATTATTTAACCTACAGTCTATAAAAACAGCTTATTTTGTGTTATTTAAATTACAATACAATGAGTTATATCCAGATTTCGAGTAGAACCTTTGAAACTGAAAGTTGGTAGTGACTAATTTAAGCTCAGTTGGTTTCAACACATTGACTCATAGTTTGACGTCTGAATCCAACTTAATGTATTAATCATGGTTTATTGAACAAATCATACTAGCCTGGTGGATTATAAACCATATTGGAGTGGATTTGCACAAGATGCTAAGCAAAAATGAAAACCATTTATGATTTAACAGTCTAACTTCAGCCATCGATACCATTTCTTTCATTGCCTACCTCACATTTGGCCCTTCCTGCTCTGTTTCTATAGGCTGTAACAGCCGGTTTCTTTTATCACACTGCCCGCCTTACCCGCAGCGGTTACAAAACGGTCAAGCATCAGCAGACAGTGTATATCCATCCCAACAGCTCCTTGTTTGAAGAGCAGCCCCGCTGGATCATTTATCATGAACTGGTCTTCACCACTAAGGAATTCATGAGACAGGTGAGTTAAAACACCTGCATGCACTTCCGAACCTTCTGAAGAAAAAGTTTCTCCTCAGAGATAAAATATCATCTGTGCTCAAAGGAAAACCGATGTGTGAAAATAGCAGGTGCTTTAGGTCAAATAAAAATGTTGCCTTTAAGCATTAGAAAATATCCATTATTGACAATTGAAATAAAGGAGGAGCCGAATACTTTGCTTGTGAATTTGTAGCGTTTTATTGTAGGCTTCCTACTGAAGTGTCAAACAAGAGGTTTGTCTAATATGGAATTAATTTGCTCTGTCTTTTCAGTGGATTTAGTTCCCTGTTCTATTCTATTCTAACTCAATATTTTATATACAAGTCACTTCACGTCGTTGTTGCTGCAACGGTAAAGACAGAGGTAACGTCTCATTAGCGGATTAAATGATTAAAAGAGATGGAGGAGAGATTCAATAATCGGGTATTAGTGGGACTTTTGTGGAACAGCGGTTCTGGATTTCCTTTACAGCCAGTTCAGTTACCCTTATTCTTACATCCGACGCATCGCACTGGATCACCTTTCCATGACCTGCTGACCTAGCTGATCTGCAGGTCAAACCGGGCCCCATCCACATCAGCCCATCCCGCTCATTCAAACAGGGAAGGTATGCTAAAACCCTATCAGTCAAAGAATGTAGGCTGGCAGGGGATAGGAAGAGGGCTTTCTCTGCCGCTGCCCCTGCCTTGTGAAAGGCCCCAATCATTTGACCTTCCACAAAGGGGTCAAAACTTGGTTGTGCAGCCTTATGTAGGGAACACAAAGGCCCACACAACTAGGAAGCCCTATGAGAACTCCCCCCTTCACCTGTATTAATAACCAATAACTCCCCAACTTGGAATTCTTTACCTTTGGAAACTTTTATAATGTTGTTTTTATAATTATAAAATTTTTAATCCCAAATTATTCTGATTTTAATATTTAATTTTATTGATACTCCACACCAATCAGGAACCTAGCTAGAGCTGCTCTTGTGTTTTCTGTAGGTGATTGAAATTGACAGTACGTGGCTGCTGGAAGTGGCCCCTCACTACTACAAGGCCAAAGAACTGGAAGACGCCTCCACTAAGAAACTGCCCAAGAAAATGGGAAAGACACGAGAAGAGCTGGGATAAAAGAAGAACTTGCCTTCGGTTCTGACTATTCTGGTGCTCAATAGCACCTTTGGACACTTTTTTGTAGAGCTGTATAGTTTTGCTGTTACTCGGAGGCATAAAATAAACCCTTTTTTAAAATAAGCTCCCCTGTGTTATTTGCTTGCATTTTTCTTCTAGACAAATTTAATCTTTAAGAAATCAATTTCTTCTTTAAAAAGACGCTTTGGAATGCATACAAATAGAATTCCGTGTTCAAATCATCAACATTTTAAGACAATATTATAGCATCCTTGTCTTTGTATCCTGCCTTTTTTGTGGGATGTAAAGGCGGCATCCATGGAACTTTTCTCTCCTTTTATCTTTGTTAATTGTAATTTTGGGATATAATTATTAACATAAAGACTTCCTGTATGTTCTATGGCTGAGAAGGCACTTGAATCTCATTCTCCTATTTGGGGCACTTTGAACCCAGCGTCAAGCTAAGTTTTTCAGTTCCACTAAAATTAGCAAATAAGTACTTTGATTTTTCTCTATATTGTTGGATGAGGATGTAATAAGAATAACCAGTTACAGTGGGGCAAAAAAGTATTTAGTCAGCCACCAATTGTGCAAGTTCTCCCACTTAAAAAGATGAGAGACGCCTGTAATTGACATAATAGGTAGACCTCAACTATGAGAGACAAAATGATAAAACAAATCCAGGCAATCACATTGCCTGATTTGGAAATAAATTATTTGCAAATTATGGTGGAAAATAAGTATTTGGTCAATATCAAAAGTTCATCTCAATACTTTGTTATATATCCTTTGTTGGCAATGACAGAGGTCAAACGTTTTCTGTAAGTCTTCACAAGGTTGGCACACGCTGTTGCTGGTACGTTGGCCCATTCCTCCATGCAGATCTCCTCTAGAGCAGTGATGTTTTGGGACTGTTGCTGGGCAACACGGACTTTCAACTCCCTCCAAAGGTTTTCTATGAGGTTGAGATCTGGAGACTGGCTAGGCCACTCCAGGACCTTGAAATGCTTCTTACGAAGCCACTCCTTCATTGCCCGGGCGGTGTGTTTGGGATCATTGTCATGCTGAAAGACCCAGCCACGTTTCATCTTCAATGCCCTTGCTGATGGAAGGAGGTTTGCACTCAAAATCTCACGATACATGGCCCCATTCATTCTTTCCTGTACACAGATCAGTCATCCTGGTCCCTTTGCAGAGAAACAGCCCCAAAGCATGATGTTGCCACCCCCATGCTTCACAATAGGTATGGTGTTCTTTGGATGCAACTCAGCATTCTCTCTCCTCCGAACACGACAAGTTGTGTTTCTACCAAACAGTTCTACTTTGGTTTCATCTGACCATATGACATTCTCCCAATCCTCTTCTGGATCATCCAAATGCTCTCTAGCAAACTTCAGACGGGCCCAGACATGTATTGGCTTAAGCAGGGGGACACGTCTGGCACTGCAGGATCTGAGTCCCTGGCGGCGTAGTGTGTTACTGATGGTAGCCTTTGTTGTGTTGATCTCAGCTCTCTGCAGGTCATTCACTAGGTCCCCCCATGTGGTTCTAGGATTTTTTCTCATTGTTCTTGTGATCATTTTGACCCCACGGGGTGAGATCTTGTGTGGAGCCCCAGATCAAGGGAGATTATCAGTGGTCTTGTATGTCTTCCATTTTCTAATTATTCCCCCCCCCCCCCCCCCCC